>BCLF01000197.1:43743-89582 GCA_001602275.1 Zoysia japonica
GGCGACGGTGAGCCATACGGACGTCCGCAGCACACCGGGGGCGCGCGCACGGCGGCGCTCCGTGGGGACGGCGCTGGGCTCGCGGAGGCAGCCCATTCTTGCGTGCGTGAGCATCCCCAAAGTGTAGGGATCGTGTAGGAGATCTTCCCCGAGCTTGCGGCTGTGCCATGGGAGTTGGCACCGTGAGCCAGGTGACGATTAGCGGCGGAGCTCGTCGCGCGGCCATGGGGGTCACGCAGCGACTTCCTCATGGCTTCGAGCGTGCTCAGGGAAGGCCAGAGATTGTGTGGTGCGGTGGAGCTGGGTAGAGACCCTCCGGCCGGTGCTAATTTTAGAGTTGGCCGGCGGCGGCCGGTTTTGGGGAAGAAGGGTGAGTTTGCAAAATTGCTCAATTTCGGAGGAGGAGAGTGAAACTTGGGCTTGTGGAGCAGAGCAGTAGGGTGAGATGTAGCAATGTGGCTTGGTTTTACAGTGGGTGCGATCGGTGTGAGGCTATAACGGTGGCGAGCTCGCCGAGCGGCTCGGTGGCGTGGAGTAATGGCAGGATTTTGCAATCATCGCGAATCTGCCATCGCAGGCGCTTGCGGGCAGCTGGCAGCCATGCCAATGGGCAATGACGCGCGGAGGGTGCGCGGCGCGGTGTGGCGCCAGACCGAGGGAGGTCGGCGGCCGGTTTGGGCGCGCCGGAGTTAAGCTGCAATGGGACAGGACAGTGGCCAAGCCACTCGAGTGCTGGCCGTCCCGAGGAGTGCTAGTGTGTGTGAGGAGTGAAGGCTCGGTGTAGCTGCGGAGCTGGCAGAAGGTTTGCTGCGGCCGGCAGCCATGGTGACGTGCGTCGCGCGAGCAGTCACCTGGCGCTCCGTTGGGGGACGCGGCGCGCTGAGGTGTTAAGAGGGCTGCATTTGGGTTGTTCGCGGTCTGTAGC
Source organism: Zoysia japonica (assembly GCA_001602275.1). Lineage (NCBI taxonomy): Eukaryota > Viridiplantae > Streptophyta > Magnoliopsida > Poales > Poaceae > Zoysia > Zoysia japonica. The sequence goes on from BCLF01000197.1 coordinate 44,669, forward strand.
AGTGACGCGGGAGATTCCAACCGGGATACGGCCGGCAGCGCGGGTTGGCAACAGCGCAGCGCAGGCAAGTCGCCAGGTGGGAGGCTCGGCCTGGTTGGTGCCCTGGCCGTCAACGCGTGCATGCGAGGTGTTGGGGAGCAGTGGACGCTCACACGTGGGCGTGTGACGCCGTCGGGCTCGCTCTCTGGCCGGTTAACGGCGATGGTGTGCGAAGGCAGGGGAGTGCGGGGTGTGGCAAAGGAAAGCAGAGGCGAGCTGGTGCAGGGGAGGGCAGAGGCGAGGCAGGGCAAGCAGAGCTGCTGCAGGGCGGGCTGGAGCAGGGAAGGAACAGGGGAAACAAGGGAAAAATAGAGGAGGGACAGAGGGGCGCGGTTGAGGCCGGACAGGGCAGTGGGCATGGTGCCCTGCTCGTGTCCAGCCACGGTGGCTCAGGGAAAAGTTGCCCGAAGTCACAGCATCGGCCCCGAGTCCAAGCAACAGGTTCTGGGGATTTTGGTTTGCTTGCTTCTCAAGAAAAGAAAACACCAAGCAAGCAAAAGAACACAAGAAGAAAGAACTCAACAAAAAGGAGAAAGAAGCAAGCACTTTCACTTCTGGGTTTTAAAAGTTTACCAAGTTCCCATTTGTTACTTCCTGCTTTAGTGAGGTTTTCTTGAAAAATTTGGAGGAGCTAAAGGTGAGACAAAACTCAGAACTACGCAAACTAAGAATTCAAATTTTGAGGGTGTGACATAAATGTGCAAAACTTACATTGAGAGCAGTGAAATTATGAACTTCCAAAGAAGACAACTAATACTATTTAGTAAACAGTAACTATAATTTGGTTATCTAAACAAATTAGTATTTCTATTTTATAAGACAACAGAAATGAACATATATGTATGGAACATAATTTCGCATTTTTTTATTGCCAATCATGTCAAATCCCCCTAAGAGAGAAGAATGTATGTTAGAAACACACTTACATTTATAATAAGCACAGCACAGGCCACTTGAGGGATTTTATCAATGTTCGGGAAGTAAATAAACAAAAGAAAATTGTGAGCATAAACAAAGTGCATAACACAAGCATAACAAAGAGATTGTGCATAACATACAAGAAACACAGAACAGGTAACTTAATTACAACTCAATGATGAATGTATTGAAATAGCAGATCTTAACAAATTCAAACCATTACTACTGTTGCGCTCTCATCGTCAACATCTGATATACCAAATTGTCTAAAAAGAAACTTACTAGATTCTGTATTGTGTAGAGACACGTCCTCTGTGGATCCTTTAAACCCATAGACAATTTCTGGAGTTCTCAGCGAGTAGAGAGTGTCATTGCATCTTCCACGTGTGACCTATAAAATTTCAAAGTTTGTGAGTGGTGAATAGCCGTGGGTTATTAAAACTGTCGATGTCTTGATATATATTAGATCATGCACATTAAGTTGTTCTGTTATTTTAAACCATGCAGTCTTTAGGTACACGAAACTTTTTCCATGGGTTTACCCCACTGAGAATTATTCTTTTATATACTTAAGGATCCAAGAATTTCTCCTCCATTTGGGCTATTATATTCTCCAAAGCTTAGTTCCACTGATGGCTTTTTTAATGTTCTAAACTATTGAGATAAATAGAAATACCACAGATGATGTTAAGGGGTGAGAATATTTTAGCTGTAATTAACAGACTGAGATACAAACCGATTCCAGTTGATTTGTATATTTAGCTAAACTGTTATTAGCCATGGGCTACTAAATTTATCTGTGTGTTGATATATGGAACATTACTAACATTAAGTTGTTCTGCGAAAATTTTTACTGAGCATAAGAGGATCAATACATTGCTAGAGCAAAAAATGTGTTGTACCTGGAAAGAGAGATTACCTGTCCATTTATTTCATTGAATTTGTAATCTGCAGGGTTGGATCTCATATTTTTGGATTCTCATATTCTTGTAAGATGACCTAAGAGATTCCTATTTGTAGGTCAAGTTTGTCGTGTAAAAGTTGATACTTAGTAACCTGAGATGATCCATGATCAATTAAATCTATCTGTGCTTTGAGCAGGCCTGCAAATGGGTCAGGTTAAAACGGGGTTTTTGGATTGGGTTTACAAACGGGTTGTTTTGGATGGGGTGAAGCGGGTTAAGAAAGTAGGCAGGTTGGGACAGGTTTCCTTGATTTCTAAGAAAATTGTGTTACTCTTTTGATTCCTTTGGAAGTTCTAGACGTCCAGTTGGTTGCTAACATGAAGCCGTGCTTGTTCTATCCAAATATTGGGTGGGATTGGGTTCGAGTTAGCCAGTGGGTTGGGGCAGGTTGGTGGAGTCTTTAATTTTTATTTTTATTTTTTGCTGAGGTTGGGTTTAGAAAATATATAGTCATAATTATGGTTCGGTTTGGGTATGGGGCAGGTCCTTTCCCATTAACAGGCCTAGCTTTGAGATATAGAATATCAGTCAATTACAAAATAGGAGGCCACATAGGAGGAGGATTTGTTTCTCACCTGCCGGTCTGGATGGTGCTACAAGTGAACCCCAAGCAACCACTGACGGATGACAATTAGGACAATCCTAATAAGGAATCAAATATCAATCAACAAAGCATATGCAATCCAACAGAGATCAAGAGACGCAGGATTTCAGTACCAGGATTATCCATCTGCCGAGACTCCACCGCCATGGCCTCTTCTAGTACCGTGCCGCCCTCCCTCTCCCTATCATTCTGGCTATCACATCAGAAGGAGACAGTGGAACAGTGCAGGAGAGGGTTGTGTGGCGCCATTGTCGAAGACGGAGCAAGAGGGGAGAAGGAAGGAAACTGCACGTCCCCCATCTATAGGAGGTCTTGGGAGTCGATCGTCAAACTACAGTGGCTGGTCGCGGCAGCGATGCCGGATCGGCGACCTTGAGGTGATTGGAAGAGGGACAGGGGAGGCTGTGCGCTGGAGGATGGGTCCTAGCAAATGGTGTCCGGATGAGGGGATCGAGAAGGGGGGGTGGCGCTGGGGAGGAGGGGAGAGGGGAGGTGGGGCAGGGTGTTGGATGGGCATCACAGACATAGGCACGGCATGCAGGGGAGGGGGAGGCAAAGAGATCGATGTGCTGGCTGCTGAGCACGAATGGACGGTCTAGATAATATCTGCTGCAGATTTAACGGTTGTAATAAATAGATGACATGGCTCATTGAGGATCAAGAATAATGGTCACTGGGTAGCATTTTATATATACAGTAGATGCTAAAATGGAAATGAGGATTAGATTGAGTGATATTTCCGTCATAAACCAAAGAAAATGAAATAAGGTAAGCTCGGAACAACTACAACTTTACATGTGAAGGAAGGAATGTACTAACACTACCAGAATACTTAATTCCACCGTGTGCTGTGGGCTTCTCCGTGTAATTATTTTAAACACTGGAGCCAAACTCCATGCGAAAGTCTAAATCACTCGGAAAGTTATTCTCATGTCACTCGGGAGGCCTCCGTCGGAACAGGTTAACGGTGGGAGCAAGCTAACCGAATCAGACGGAAATCGGCGAAGCAGGTGAACTGCAACTGCAAGCATCCTCGCCACACCTGCCGTCGCCTGGGATCGATGGCCGCCACATCTGCGGCCGTCGGCCTCCTCTGCGTCCTCGCATCCTTGCCGCGGCTGCCGTCGTCCTCTGCGACCTCGTATCTTTGCCGTGGCTGCCGTCGTCCTTTGCGTCACCACATGCTCGTCGCAGCCCCTTCGTTGTTCGTGTCGTGCCGCCGTCGTCCGTCGATCTGCCATTGTCCGTCGTGCCGCCGTTGTCCCGCGAGCTGCCGTCGTCCGTTGCGCCGCCAGCAATGGATCAAAGCATAGGTACTTGACTCCCATGTTCTCCCATGTGCTGGCGCTCGGTAACTAATTTTCCCCTGTGCATTGGCTCTTTTTCCGAGTGCTCTGAGCACTAGGGGAAGTCAGTGGTGTGAGTTTCCTTGCTCTTTTCCAGGATTTTTAATTCATCTAATATCTTCTTTTTATAATATAATATATGTTTCCTACTAGGACCCTGTGATATTTCAGCATAAACCCCTGCCAGTAACGTATATGCACGTCTAAAAATGAAGAAAAATTGCAGTCGTTAAAAAATCATATACAAACCAAGAAAACACATAATTCCGGCCTCTATCACACAAATAGTGTTGCAGGTACAATTTTTCCCAAATATGATTATGTTCAGTTTGCAGGTAGCCACTTTCAGAAACATTGTATTGATGCAAGAACAGAAGATTTGGGTGCAGAAAACTTATAAACAACAATAAATAGAACCCTCACAACTGGAACAGGTAGTTCAACTGAATCAATCTTCCATGAAAACAGAATTCCACCATACCTATTGGGCACACGATAGTAACTGACTTTACAACACAAGCACACCAGAATTCAACGAGTACTAATTCAAGGTAGCAAACTCTTGCTACACAGCCAATGACCAATAGAAACTGCATAGAAGAGTTGAACTGAACAGTTATGCTTAGCTTCAATTCTCATCTTTTTTGGTGCTGTCAATTCTCTCTTTATTTCGTGTCACGCTTCTACTCCACCTTCCAATCGATTCCACCGCATATCTATCTCCGAACGGGGGAAAAAAAAAAGGAAGTCCGGCGAGATCCCCGTTGGATCGTTGGGCTCGCCAACAAAATTGTGCATGCCAGCGTGCACCTCCGCCTCCTCGCCGACTTCCAAGAACCACCAGCAGCTTACGAGGTCGAGACACATCCGCACCTCAGAGACCAACAAGGGCTTCGTCCTCTCGCTTTCCTGCTCCGAGAACCGTGTCAAAGCTAGGGAGCGCACGCGGGAGATCGGCAGCCCTGCCACCCTGACCGTCGCTGAGCTTCGCTACGGGCGTTCGCATCCTGTATGTCGATGTTTGTTGCCGTGACCGCCGACTATTGGCGCGGATTTAATTCAGATATGTGAACAAGAAGTTCAGCAACCAGTACAAGGCGACGATTGGCGCGGATTTCCTCACCAAGGAGGTGCAGTTCGAGGATAGGCTCTTCACCTTGCAAGTAAGATTGGTCTCCCTTGCCTGCCCTATTATTCGTGCTCTTCCAGTAATTCGGTTTCAGCTGGGTTAGTCTGTGAACTTCAGTGGGCAGTGGGCACTGGGTCCATCGTAGTTAGTCTGAACACTGGTCGTGCATGTTTGTCTAGGTCAAAGCATTTCTGACTACTGAGTTTTGTGCCACTGATTCAATCTTCAGCATATACTGTTTTCTTAAGGTTCTATGATCCCACTCGTCTGTTCGAAGTTTGCTATACTTGCTTACTAAATTCTTGAACACAGCGCAATTTATTTCTTATTCCTTTGATTTATTCACCACAAACAATTTTGCTAGAAACTATGGGGCTTCACATGAGGAACTGTGTGCATCCTACTCCCTGCATTATTGATGTCAATTCTGTGTCTCTTGCTAGAGCAAGCTATTTAAATGAACTGCTTGTCATTGACTGATATATTTGGAATAGGCACCAGGTATTATTAGCCATATTTCTGTTGACAACCGTGCCCCTCAATCATCTGATGCGTTCTGCTCCATGCTTAGTAAGAAGCGACAGTAGATCCATATGAAGCTTGGTATTGCAAAAACCAGAGCAGGGGGATCAGCATCCAGCTAGCATTAATATCTAGAAATTAACTCTCTATTAAAGGAAAAAACAGTAGATACATCTATCTCCATTCGTTTTAAAATTCGTTTTTTATTAGACCTCTCCACACCCCCGCATCTCCGCACAGTGCTGTGCGGTGACTCTAACTCCCATAGCATCGACGTGTCGTCGTCCCTGTCAAGGACCCTCTAACCTTTGTTGCAGCGCTAAGCAGCGACTCCAACACTGGTAGCGGCGACTCAAACTGTTACCATCCCTCTGTCTCTACGATGTCACACTTCAACTAAAATTCTAATTGTGAGAGAGAAAATAAGAGATACATGTTGTTACTAAACTTTTCTTTCTTGGACCTGTTTAAAGGTCACATGCTACTTTTTTGTCACCTCGATACATCATCAGAATCTGTCTAGATATAAGCAGCGGCGAGGCACTGTAATGCAGACTGACTCCTTTAATTATTCAGTTGGAATTAGTTTTGGTTTGTTCAAGTCAAAAAGGCATCGTACAAATGTTAAATTAGAGTAATTATTGTGTAAATTTATTTTTCTGTAACTCAGCTTGTATTAGTACATATTGTCATATTTATATCGTAGGAATTGTGTTATGTTTTTTTCCATAGCGAAGTGAGAATGTGTCATTTTGCTTTTTCGTATGGAAGAAACATTGCATCATGTTGCCTTGCCCGTAGCGTAGCACGAGCATTCGAACTAGTTTCTAGTAGAGTCAAGTTGAGGAGTTAGATAAACTCAAACAACTATCGGCAGAAAGAAACATAGGGTGGGAATTTTGAACATATTTACTACTGGCAGAAGTTTTCTAGTAGAGTCAAGTTGAGGAGTTAGATAAACTCAAACAACTATAGGCAGAAAGAAACATAGGGTGGGAATTTTGAACATATTTACTACTGGCAGAAGTTATGACAGTAACTCCGGATATATTTTTTCAATTATTTTCTGTTATATTCTCTGTAGTCAGTAGTCACATACATGTTTAAGAGAATATCAAATTTTACTTCTCTTAATTTGAGGAGCATTTTGGTCTTTTTCAACTTCATTGGACAAAAAATATTTTAGCATACAACAGAGATGATAAATTAGGGAAAAGAATTAAGAATGATAGTAAATAAGTGAATAGAAAAATTTTGATGACAAATAAGAGAAGACAATTTGTTTAGATCAAATAAGTAATTTGCTCGTAGCTTAACTCATATGTACTCTATGTTTTATGTTGCCTTCCTACTTGCTTTATGTTTCAAACGAGGCATCTTTAAAGCATCTCCAAATTAAAGCTCTCATAACTCCTCCTAAATCAAATTACGAAGAAAACAGTGTAAAAAAATTCCTCTAACAGCTTCCTTAAAGACCTATCTAATTTTCCGGTCCCTCCGAAATTTTTCTATCCGGAGGTAGATCTAGTGAACTTTCTAGATCTCAATCACATCTCATATGGTTAATTGATTTGGCTTAAATTTAAATTATATTGAGATATAATTAGGAGAGCTGTTGGATGAGGTGATTAAAATAAGCTACAAATTTTTTTTCTGGCACTATAAAGATACATTTTCGGGTGATTTTTTGAGTGACTGTTGGAGATGCCATCGGTGTAAAGATCCCTCGCAAATAGCCACAACAAAATATCTCATGCCGGCTCTGGGCCGGGGCGATAGGGGCAACCACCTAAGGCCCGGTACAGAGAGAGGTCCAAAATTTTTATACGTGCACGTGTATTCATCACTTCAACCAGCATCAGCAGCCCAGTAGCACTCAGCATCGGCTCTGGGCCGGAGCAAAAGGGGCAACCGCCTAGGGCCCAGCCCAAAGGGGGCCTGAAATTTTTATACGGCACGTGTATTCATCACTTCAACCAGCATCAACAGCCCAGTAGCAGCCCAATAACGTGGAAATGACAGGTCGGAGTACCAAACTAGAAAAGGCCAAAGCAAAAGAAACCGCAACAGCAACATTCTCAGGCGCGCATGATTCCTTCATTGGACAAGCGATGATTCTGCTGCCGCTGGCTGCGTCGCCTCTGTTCCTCTAGTTCTTAATCCTCAAATTCTTCCCTTCCTTCACGTTTAGTCTGCTATACTAATGCTCGTTTCAGTGAGCCATACTCATGTTGGCCAGGCTATGCACATGCAAATTCAATTGTTTGGTTGGTCCCATCTGCCTAACCAAGCTGTAAATAGATCGTGTTTGGTTGGCACATGAAAATTCAATCACGTTATAAGCATTCATGTGGCTGTGTTTTTAACTGTACATAGTTATTGCTATAGTAAAAATGAATAGCACGGCTGTTGCTGCGCAGCTGCTAAACAAGCTTCCGAACGCGCCCGAAATCACAATTCTCAAATCCCAATCGCCTTCATTGCTATTAGTGATTGTGGTCTTAACGTTAAGGGCTTAAAGCTTCAAAATAAAAAGGTTATATTTATATTTTGTTTATGCTCATGTTTATTTCTTTTGTCAGTACATGGCATTTTATAAAAAAAATATATACATACATAGGGCCCTGTTGTCAAGTTCGCCCATGAGCCCATGAAAATATAGAGCCGACGATTCATGGAACAAACAGAAAAAAGCCCGCTCGTCGCGCCCAACATTAGGGACCGCATCGTAAAACTATGGTTCTAGAAGCCTATCGTAAAATGATATAAACCCGAGGTCAGTGGAAAAGAAGCGAACGCCGCGCGGCGCAGGGCGGCGCAGGCGCAACCAATTGGAGTGCAGCTGCGCGCGTACGGAAGAGTACGAGCTTGCACACAACTTGTTCGATGGAATGCCGCGCCAAGCTCAAATTTTTGCTGCGCGCCAGCGCCGCCCTCCGCGTCCTCGTTCCGGCGGGCCGCCGCGGCATCCACTTCGTGCCCGGCCCGACCCTGTCGGACGACGACGAGCGGGAGCGCGCCCCGAAGTCGCGGCGCTGGTTCCGCGCCGCCTACGCCCGGCTCCTGCGGCACGCCGGGTCGATCCCGACCGCGACAGGCTCCCAGCTCACCTGCCCGCACGCGGCCGTCCGGGGGGCGCACTTCGACGCGCTCGCGAGTGAGTTCGTCGCCGCCGCGAGCCGCCGCTCGGGGCCCGAACTGAGGGCGACGTCCCTGAGCTCTCTGACGCGGGTCTGCGACGTGCTCGGCGTGTCGGCGCAGCGGCGGAAGACCGTGCGGCTCACCGTCTGCCCGCAGGTGACGCAGCACCACGTCTGGCGCGGCGCGCTCGAGGAGGTGCTCCGCGACCTGCAGGCCGACATGGCGTCCCTTGAACGACCGTCCCCGGCGACCCAGATGGCCGAGCAGATAGCGTCGGCGTGCACCCGCTTCCTGTCCAACACCGGCGACGAGGCGACATCCTCGTCGCCGTCTTGGATGCGCCCGACGCCGTTCAAGAAGCCCACGGGGCCGCCGACTCCGGCCAAGAAATGGCAGGATGTGCTCGACATGTTCACCGACCTCGCCAAGAACCTGGGCGCTGACCCGCGGCTCGCCGCGCACGCGCAGAAGGTCGAGGCCATGAAGGAGGGGTTATATCAGATACGCGACGTTGTCATCGAGAGGGACATCGGCTTCAAAGAGGCGCGCCGGCAGGACTGCCTGGTGCAGTATAAGCTGTCCAAGAGCCTTGGCCACTCCTCGAGGTGCCTATACACACTGCTGCTCTTCTACCTCTATGGCACAGTCCAGGACATCGACGTCCACGTTGGCAAGTGCATCACCGGCAAGGGAGGCAGGAATGTCGCCGTCCATGTCGCGAAATTCCTGACCGACGGCGATGAATTGGCTGTGAGGAAACGTATCAAAGACCTGAGCCGCGCTCTTGGTGTTTTCCGGTTTGTCTGGGAGGCGGCAAATACTGATGGTGCCAGTGACAATGGCAAGGAAACCATAGTTAAGAAAAAGAATGGAGATGATGCAAAAGGTATGCTGGAGCTGCAAGGGCATATATGGAAAATTGGTGTTGAGGATAAGGAACTGATATACAGAGGGGATGTGTTCCACATGCACGGGATACAGATGCCCTGAATTTTCATTTCTGAAATTGGCTGTGTAAATTTCTGCATTTGATCTCCCTATCATCAGAGACAAACCATATACAGGTGCGATCTGAAATACTACTCTTTTTTCACTAGAGCTCTTCTCTGAATATGTACAACAGCGATGCAACTGCATCCTGAGTGAAAGATACATACAGAAAGGGTGAAAAGAAAAAAGGAGTTCCTCTGTTCTTCTAACCATAATTTATAAAACACATATTTCCATCCTATACATAAAGTATCTTTCTTTTCTTTGGAACTCTGCTATCTTCTTGGTGAATCAAAATTTTGTGCTTTTAGTTGAGAGATTTCGAGCCATGGGTCTGTGAGACCTCTACTTGCTCGTGTCGGGTAGAGTGCGTTGTTGATAGGACTGTAGTTGGCTGCTCCAGCTGAGTAGGCTGGGTGAGGAGGCGATGGCAAGCAGCTGCGATTGGACTGCCTGTACTGCCTTAGTGGGCTAGAGCAAGGAGAGACAGGCAGCGACATGTTCATCCGCACATTGGATGGGTTACTGAAAAAAAAAATCTATTAGACAATGGATGAGATTTAATTTCTATTTACTCTCACAAGAGTAACTTACATGGTAGATATCCGGCGATTTGTCATCAAAGAAATGGGAGACGTTGGTCCTGGCAAGTTTCTTGACCCGACATCAGGATCTCTCAAAGGAGATAAGCTCCTGTATGATGAAATTCCAACACTAGTTTGTACCTGGTGAAAACAACGCATAATGGTACGAGATCACAAAATGACACCACATTCAATCAGAAGACGTAAGGTGGCAAGTGGACATCGTACTGTGCTGTTTTTCTCATTGGTAGAAGTTGCAAACATATCCCTTGTCATGCTAGAGCTACTCCTGGAACTCCTAACTGTAGCATGGTCCTTGACGAAAGGATGATCCATCAACTTAGCAGCTGTGGGCCGGGCTGCAGGATCACGTTGCAAACAGAGTTTCAAAAAGCTTTTCGCCTCAGAAGAAAGGTGATCTGGGATATCAGGAATCTCTTTGCTGTTCCCAATTTTAAATATGGCAGCCACCTGTGAAATTAAAATACAAGTTGAGCACAAATCATGGACAAAAACAGGAATCATAATGACATGGTATTCAAATCCAATAACGCAGTAACGAACCCCTTCATATTGACTCCAAGGTGGCTTCGCTGTAGCCATCTCAAGGATGGTGCAGCCAAGGCTCCAAATGTCCACAGAAAGGCTGTAGCCATTACTATTCATAATAACCTGAAATTTTGGCAAGACAATAGTTAGGACTTTGATTGATTTCAATTCAATTCACTAGGGAGTTGGGAAGAATACACAGAAGCTTCGATTTGAGTGACCTCACCTCTGGAGCCATCCAGTAAGGGCTTCCTTTGAAGGACTTTATAGAAGTGTATGCTGATATCTGTGTAAAAATAATAAATCATTAAACAAAAGGTTCAGTATAAAGATAACAAAGGTAGATACCAATTCAATTTAATTGAATATATGATTGACATAGTGTAGAACTTACATGCTTGGCCATACCAAAATCAGCCAGTTTGATGTCACCGTTAGGATCAACAAGTATGTTTGCCCCTTTGATATCCCTATCAGAAAAGATAAACTTTCCTCAATTCAGAGTAATGCATGGTTATACAGAAGAGGAATAGGCAACGTATCTCATGTATTAATGACGTAAATGACTGGACAAATACCTATGAACAGTATTCCGCCCATGCAAGTATCCAAGGCCGGAAAGGATTTGTGCTGTGTAATTCCGAAGTACTGCCTCTCCAAATGGACCATATTCTTGAAGCAACTTATGAATAGAGCCCCCAGAAACGTACTCGAGATAGACCGAGAGGGTCTCATTAGACTGCATTGCAAGTATGAAACACAATCAAATAACACAAAATATTAGGTAGTGCATCTGAACATTAATAACTTGGGGGCACACTTTTTTTTGGGACAATGAGGTGTCATGATGACTAATAGTGCAATCACAGAAGATGATTACTAATTTTGTAATTACCAGATCACTGCCATAGTACTGCACAATGTTTGGATGTGATAGCTGACTTAACAGCATGATTTCCTGTACATATGGGGCATTCCAGTATGAGTGACCTCATCCACAAGAACAATTCAAACATATCAAGAATTATTATAATATTCTTACTTGATTAAGCTGCCTGAGGCACTCTTTTGAGTTAGAATCATCAGAAATGACCTTAACTTCTTTAATTGCACACATTTGACCACCTACACTGCATTATATACATCCAAATATGCATCAGTACAGTAGAAAAGATGAATATTAATCCTCTGAAGAATGTTAAAAAATCCCGAGCTTCAAAGCCAAACTAAGTACCTGTTGAATCCAAGATATACCTGCCCAAACGTTCCACTACCAAGCAACTTCCCTTTCTTCCACTGTAAAGAACGGGAAGGTGGGCATGGGGATCCTGGAGGAAGCGGAAGAGGCTGTGGTGAGCTTGCACTTCGTGATTCATTTTGCCACGCAGTAGGAGATCCTTGGCATTGACCAAATGTTTTTGCAAGCATAGGGGAGGTTGGATATTGACTCCTTGAGCTAGGAGGTGAGCTCGGCGTCAGTGTGCTGAACACAATTTCTGTTGATTTCCGACCACGACAATATGTGCTTCCATTATTTGCAAGATCCAAATTCTGAAGATGGAACTCTTTCCTCGGAGAAACTGAAAATTCGGATAATCCAGGATGCTCTGGAGCCTGATTGCTTGTGAAAAGGCGCCCTTCAGCAATCACATGATTTTGTCTCCGAGTCTCGATAGCTAATGTTCTAACTGGGAGGATGGTGCTTGTCTCTGACAACCTATTAAATAAAACGTAAAGTCAAATTTCTTAGTTCCTGATGAAACCAGCAAAGTGAAGCAATAATAAAATCTCTCTTAAACCAGCAAGGTGAAGCAACCAGATAAGTTCGCTCACGAAAGTTCCATTTCTTCACCCCTGAACCCATAATAGAAATTCTCCCAAATCTAAAGAGATGAATCTAAACAGAGACCCGAAATGAATTCACAAGGAATCATCAACAGAAAGAACAGCAAAGAGAGTTAGTAAATTAGTAGTATCAGATTTTTCAGATCACAAAGAGTTAAAAAAAAAAAAAGCTGGAGAGAGGTGAGAGATAGAAAGAAGACAACCAGAAACAGAAACTCAGCTGAGAAAGCATTATTGAGCCTGCAATCGCACCATGTGACAGGAGAAACCAACAGCAAATCCAAATCTTCAATTACCGAAAGTAACTGAAAATTTCCTCCTCAGGGAACATAACGAAGAAAATATAGCAAAATTCTACCCCCACAGTTCCTACCCAATTTCGAACCAAAAAAGCAACCGGATTACAGATTCCAAGGGCGCCCATGCCCGAAAAAAAAAACAGAAGGAAAAGCGACAAGGAAACGGGCATGATTGGTACCCGAAACCGATGCTTTCCACCGAATTCAGCACGGGAAACAGCGCACCAAACGGCCCCGCTTTTGCTTCCCGTGAACAAACGAACCCAACCCAACCCAACTAACCACCACGTCAGCCGCGCTCACCTGTACGCCCCGAGATCTGGCGGCTCGTCGGACGCCGCCGAGGACCCCAGCGACGAGCTCCCCCCGCTGGACGCCGAAGCGGACGCGGAGGCCGAGACGGACGGCAGCGGCGCCGATGCGGACGTCGGCCGCGGCAGCGGGTGCCCGATAACCTCCGCCGAAATCTGCTGCTGCTGCTGCTGGAGCTGTTTCCCGCGGCCGCCCCTGGCAAGCACCGCCTCGTCGAAGCTGCTCGACTTCTTCTTCCCGGCCCCCTTCTCCTCCCCGTCACCGGCGGGGACCGAAATCGAGGCCGCCGCCGAGGCCGCGGCGCTCGTGCTCTTGCTCCTGCCTTTGCCCTTCCACCACGCCGGCATCCTGCCTCTCCACGGCGTCCAGAGAGAGAGAGAGAGAGGTTTGTCTGAGAAAGTAGAGGAGAGACAAGCGTACACGCGGGGACGCGGATCAGCGGATGGGAAAGAAGGGAGCCGGAGGGAGCTCGAGTCTTGAGCAAGCCGCAACGACCGGAGTCGCTGATGCGGGCTCCACCTGTCATTCTGTCTCCACTACCAACATCCTTGTACCCGTAGCAGTGCCAATCTGGCTGCCGCCCGTAGCGCGCGCAGGTTCCCTTGCTGGTGAGAAGGGACCACGCGTCGCAACTGACTAGTGGGACCACATCACCATCAGGGCCCACCACGGAGGTGTGGGAAGGCGGGTGCTGCCGTGCGGCGTGGGTGGTTTTTGAGTGGAGGTGGACAACTGGAACCGGAGGCTGACGTGTGTACCGGGCCGGGCGGCGACGTCTCGGGTTGGCTGCGACGCACACAACGAACAGTGGGGAGGGGATGGTGGAGTGGTTGCTGTCTCCGCGCCTGCCGCCAGCCAACCCAACGCGCTCGGTAGTGGAGACGTATCGCAAGTTCGCAACTCGTCTTTGGTTTTTGTTTTTTTTTTTTGAATTATCACTGTTCTGGTTAAGTGGTGATGGTGAGATGTGGCTTTTCGCATTTAATAAGTGGATAATGGTGATAGTGTGATTGATGGGTGATGAAAAGGTGAGACATGAAAAAAGTTACTCTACGGATTTGTGGTGATGGGTGATTGTAGGATACAGATGGTTGCAACCATGGGTAAAAAATACGGAGTAAGTTACTTATGGAACAAAAAATCCTAGAAATTAGGAGAAATTATATTTTAAATATATTTAAGTATATTTCAAAAGTAACTTTGCGAGACAGTTATATAGGAGTATAATTTTGATTTTATGTTTGTGATGTCTAAAGTATTACTCTACATCTACTGGTTGTGTTCGTTTCCACCTTTTTAAGTGGCTGTGGCTGTAATCCCTGTAGCACTTAAGTCATTTTACTATTGTTAGCAACAGCAGCAGCCACAGCTGCAGCTGAAAGAATCTGAAACAAACAGGCCCACTAATTCCTCCCAACTAAATAAAGTGCACACGGCAGAGCAGAGAATATGTAGGAAGTACATGTGTCAGTGAGACAAGCAAACAACCTCGATGCTACTTAGATTATTATACAATGATTTATGCTACTAGATTTTTATACAATGGAAATCATTATCTTATTCTTATGTGTACAGCTAGCACAATTGGAATTCCCCTGGTTATAGCTGTTCTCCATGTGTGCCTTGCCAAAGAAGAGTTTATTGCTTAAATTTTTTTCCATATTTATTACTCCCTCAGTTTTTTTACTGCCATTTAGATTTGAATTTTATTTCTAAATATTTATCATTCTCGTTTTTCAATACACATTTCTCTCTTTTCAATATATCTTTATTTTTATTTCTGTATTATATTTTTTACTTTTCATTAGTTTTTATGGTTAGAGGTGAAATACAAATAAGAATAAATAAAGAGAGTATAGATATAAAAATAAACAAAGAGAGTACCGATAGAACGCATGGAGGCTGTGGCCAGCCACAATGGTGTAGCCGTTGCATTTTGTTCGCTGGATAACCGAGAGTCACGGCACGAAGCGCGAGGTTGACGCGGGGAGTTCGCGGCGGCGGGAGGCAAGGCCGCCTTCGCTTCGCGTCACCTTTTCCACCGTCCGGCCGGTCGCGACCTCGCCAGGGTTTAATATTTCGATAAAACCGCGAAAATCAGAAAAATTAATTAAAAATCGCTCTAAACTGAATATTTAAAATTTGAACGGTTTGCTATATTAAATCGGTCGGTTTCACTGATTTGGTACAGTAATATATTTCAAAATTTGAAACTTACCGATTTTATCGGTTAGCTAATCGATTTTACTCATTTATCGATCGATTTTACCGGTTTTCGGTATTCTAAATTTTTTCAATTTTTTAAAAATTTTAAATAAAACTAATCAGTTTATAAAAACGATCCGAACCGATTTCACTGAAAACCGCGAAAACCAACTGCTTTTGAAGGATTTTGTGAACCTGGTCCCCGCACGTCACCGGCCAACCGTGGCCGGCGGAGCAGCTTCGAGTTCGATTCCATGGATCCCACTGGCTGCTTCTCACCTCGTTTTGCTCGCAACCACCATCGCATGGGAAACACGAGAACTGATTGGGCCGTCGCCGTACACCGGATTCGGTTCCAGGGGTGAACGAACCTTATTCGCATCCGGGCAGCATGGCAAGTGCAAGAGGAAAATAAACCCAGAAATTTTACATTAGTAACATTGCCATGTATACCTTCCATCCCATTTGCAGTTTTTATTAAAAATTGATTGTAACGTGACCAATGATTTTAAAATGTAAGATTAATATTTTTAAATTTAAAAAATACTCCATTTTTCACAATATATGTTTTATATATTATTAAAGTTGATCAAAATTTTTAAAAGTCACAGTCCAATAGATCTAAAAATAATCTTCAAATAAAACAAAGGTTCCATATTACTTGTCATCGCTTCTAAATACATCTTTCTTTAATATCGATACTCTATCTTTTTCTCATTTTCAATACTATATTTTCACTCTCATTAATTCATATGATCATATACAGAATGCTAGGTAAAAAGAGACACAGGAAACACTACAATGCCTTAATCAAACACAGTATTCTCTTATAGTACTCGTAGTCCATTTAACAATTGAATTGCAGATTTGCTGCTGTCTTTGTCCACATAGCTTGATTCCACCAAGCTTCTGTACTATACTGTTCATGTCTGTCTCCATCGTGTCCCTATCCAAGCCTCAGCTTCCACTTGCAAAATCATCAAGCTACACTGAAAAAAAACCCTCTCTAGCCATCTTATATCGTTATCATTGAGAATTAATGACTCATTCCCTGTGGCCTTGGCTCCATGCCAGTGACGCCAATTGCACGCCAGTATAATGCAGCGCATCATCGCGTTTTGGATAAGCATGCGTGTGAGCGGCCACCGCCGCTAGTGGAACGCAACAACACAGAGCCGCCTTGTGGAGCAGGGAACGTGCAGGGGGAGATGTACCGCACCAGGCGCCGGATCTCCTCGATAGACCGTAGCCTGGCTGCCTGGGGCGATTGTGACTTTACGTGTTTAATGAAAACAATTTTGAAATAAAAAAATTCAGATGTATTTTTTACTCAACAAATCACTATTGGCACGTCACTAACTTCAATCCTTTTTGAAAGAGCTTCACAGAGCTGATTCACAACCAAAATTAACGAATTTATGTAAAATAATAATTCAAAATTAGTTATATTATAAAGTGATTTTCTAAAATGAACTACGAAGTAAGTAGCTATAAGCTAATAAAAAAATAGTTTCTTCTGATTCTTTGAAACAAATAATTTTTTTTGCGAAAAGGAGTTATATTATAAAGATAACTAACAGCCCTAATCTTTTACATAAAACATACATTACGCAACCTCAACTTCTAAACACTCTTTGTTGTCATTGTCGCTCTTCGTTTTCAGAGCAGAATACTGACGTCAGGTACATTTCACCTCTCGTCTTAACAAATGACTTTAACATTTTGGACTTGCCGCAAGAGCCATCATCTGGATGCTCCTCTAAAACGAATCATTGTGGATGATCAGATATCGGCCATCATCTTGCAAAGAAGAGAGAGAGAAAGTAAATCCATCACCATTGATATAAAGATCAATGGTAAGACAATAAATCTGAATAAACATCACAACAGGAATGTTCAGACAATACATCCCTTCACACAAATTAAAAAAGATGTACCTTATGTCTTCATCTTTAGAATCACTCTCTCAAAAATGATCCACCATCTCATGCAAATAAATCGCCCTGAGAAAGAGAAAAAGCACGCTAAGTAAGCTGTAGGACTAATCTATACAGCATTCTCCTTCAGAACCTGCTTCTTCCCCGTCCCTTCAAGCACCAGTGGATGTCGGGGAAGCGAACAGACCGAAATCAGGAGTCGAACCGACCCGTCCTCCATCTGCTAGATCTGTAGCGTAGGGAAAGGAGAGGCTTAGCTGGAGTTCTAAGAGGACTGCGAATACCATCACGGATGACGCACGACCTTCACATGGATGCAACCTCTTACTATCACGGTACGGTATACTGTACTCCAAATCACACTGGGCAGCCACGTATGAAACAAGAAACTTTCCACCCACGGATCGCGTCAGCACAAGGAAAAGGAGGACGTTTCCCACCAGCGAGGCAGCTCGCCTTGCCGACGCGTCATTTTCCGGCGTCGTCGTCGTCGTCGTCATCCTCTCATCCGCCAGCGACGACAGCGACGTCGACCGTCCCGCCGGCTCGATCCATCGATAGGCAGCGCCAGTGTGATGTTTATTCAGATTCATTTTGACGGTGGTTGTATGATACAGTCAACGGGGAGAAGTCAGCAAAGTTGACAGAGTGGCAGATTGGCTGTAAAAATGAATCCTTCTGAAAAAACAATGGCTTTCTCCCGTGTATCGGTGTACTCTCTCTTTTTTTAATTATTGTTGTCGTTGACTTTCAACTCTAATTTTGATCAATCGTATTATTCAAATTTTTTTGATAAATAAAATATTTTTTGTTATAATTTTATTTATCATTAGAGTTATTTGAATCACAATTTAAAATTTTACACATTTAAACTAATTTTTTAAATTAAGACAAATGCTTAAAGTTAAAGTTGAAAATCAACGACGACAGCAACAATTAAAGAATGAAGAGAGTATGAAGTCTCACCTTACCCAAATAATTTAATTCGATACATTTAGCAAGTGTTTAGTTGAATCTACCCTGTTTTGGTTCGTATGATCAAATCATCGTCGTCTTCGCCTTCTGGGCACAGAACGTAATTAAGCAGGGTTTCGATCATGTAGCCATATCCTCCTTCGCCGTCAGATACCGAAATAATGCCTATCACGCAAAGTGGTGGTAGGTGCTCAAGATCTTCTGAAGATTCATCAGAATAAGAATAAAGCCAAGCAAAAGCAGTTCAAACAGCTCCCATCAAGCAAGCCAGCCATCTCCGTCGCGATCGTCGAGGATGAATCGGATCACAACAGCACAAGAAACGGTGAATATTCTGCACGGAACATATATATTACCCGAAGCTGCGATCTTATTTGGTGTTGCTTCTTTTTTTAACTGACTTTGGTGTTGCTTCTCTAGTCTCTGGTTTAGACGAGGTTGGAATGTGGGATTCATTCTTTTTTTACATTTTTCTAATGAGTTTTTTATAAAATTTTTGCATTTCAAACAGAGTCTTAGTGGTGGCCGCTAGTGGAAGTTATCTATTTTTGGATTTGATCGAATATATTTTCTTTTTATTTTCAATTCATACCTGAATCTATAATCTTAGGGTTGCCTGAAATTAATCTAATTATAACCTTCATTGTTTCTTTATTGACAGCTCAAAGTTATTCTATAGTAGTAGTTGTTGTCCCTCACTTACCAACCGGTCTTGAACATATACTTATACTACTCATTGGGAATGTATATAAAAAAAAATACTTCATCCAGGTTTTATTGATACCATTAATTTTTAATGCTCAAAGTTGATGTTAATTTAAAATCAGAGGGAGTATACATTTTTAGCCATTTTTAGCCAAAAGCGTTGAATGATATGCCTCGCTAAAAAATAAGTGTGTGACGCGACGGTTATAAAAACTCGATCTCGTTAAACGACGCATAATGCAAACAACTGGATCATATTCTCCATTGATTAGACGAAGGAGATTGATAGTATATCTTGGATGTGCAAACTGATTTGAGAGCCGTGGCTGCGAAGGTACTTAATTACAAAACGCGTCACATCTCCTTAATTTAAAGGATTTGCTGGAGATGTGGCAACTAATTGCAACACCTGACCTGTGCGATGAAAGCAAAACTGATGCGGAAAGTGACAGATGCTTCTGAACAACGGAAGATAATGATTTGCAACCTAAGCTATATGGCATGGGACTCTTATGATTCTGGTTCGAGTATATGCTTCTGCGTAAAGGGCGGCGGCAGCACCAGAAGCATCCATAATTTTATTTTTTTTCAGCTTCACCAATCATTTGTATCAAACAGATCGGCAAAAACAATTTCGCCGTCTCGAGAATTTGTGAGTAAAGATTGGCGTACAACTTTAATATAATTAAGTCAACGTCTCCTTTTGTATTAAAAAAACCATGAAGATTATGTTAATCTGGTTTGCTAACGTGATCTTGAAATGAGAATATATTTCAATATTTCAATCTCTCCAGCTACCAATATTGCATATAGATGTTGGTTCGGCTGATATGAGGGCAAGAAAAAATAATATACGCAACAGAAAATAAACATAAACGGCAGCAAAGAGAGAATAGAGCATCGCATTACAGGTGCCTGAAGGACGGTCAGATTTTCAGCTCCATGTGTGCAGTCAACTGCTGCAGTGTGTTTGCTAGGGAACTTGAGGGTCAAGCAAAGGTCAACGTTGACCATACGCATGCAACTATGGTAGTCTCTGCTACGTCCATATAGGACTGTATTAACCTCGAAACAGATCTCGGGCCAACACATCGCATGACTCTGTGCGGGAACGCCGGTGCCGTTTTGACGCCGGATTTGGACAACACCTAGAAAATCCACCTCAAGAGTGGCCCCGTCAGAGGAGAATCTTTTTAGGGTTGATCTGGACTTTGTCAGGCCAGCCGGATTGCCTTCAAACATCGTCGAGACGAAGAAAGAACAACAAATAAGGATCGAATGAGGGGATTAGAGTTTGGAGAGACGAAGATGTAAAGGCAAAAGATATGTTTGATTGGTATTACCTTCAACCGGCCATGGGTCTCTGTTTTATAGAGGTGAGATAGTCTTGCCCCGTGGAGCAATGAATCCTCTCAATTGGAAAATAAATTGGACAATTGAGAAACAAATTGAAATTGATCAGCCTAAAACCTTTCTAAATCGACACCATCGGAGTGTTCAATAAAAGTGCCAGATACTCCGGTGACCGAAGTCTCTAGTGACATGCCAGATAGTCCGTCTGCAATTTTCCGCAACCCGAGAGAGCTTGCCGGACAATCTCGCACTGTGCCGGATCGATGGTCCAGTGTATAAAACACCCGAACCCAAGAGGGCTTATTGGACAGTCCGGTAATCTGTCAGATGGTCCGGTGTACAAAACACTAGAACCTGAGAGGGCTTGCCGAACAGTCCGGCACTATGCTGAACACTCTGGTGGGCTACATGCCTCAAACTCGAGAGGGCTTGCCGAACAGTCTGACACTATGCAGGATACTCCGGCGGGCTAAATGCCCCAAATCCGAGAGGACTTGTCGAATACTCCGGTGGTCTAACAATTTTTGGGTGTTAACATATGCCCCCTTCTTTTTTGGTGAAGTTTCTGCACCATAAAACATTCTACGCACCCAAAAACCTCTAAGGGCGATTGTTCTCTCGACTCATCGACCATTGCATTATTCTTGGCGATGTACTCTTTATATCGCCATTTTCTTTTTAAGCTTTTTGCCACACACTTGGATGATACTTTTTCAAGTATCGGCCCTTAAAGGCCCTAGGCAATGACTCTTCCCGCATATTTTTCATCATGTATGCATTTTCAGCAATAACTTTTACTATTATATATGGCCCTTCCCAACTAGAAGACCATTTTTCAAACTTGTTGCTTCTTAAACCTACTGGCAGAATAGTTTTTCAAACCAATTCGTCTATCTGAAAAGTTTTGACCTTTACTTTCTTGTTGTAAGCTCTAGCAACTCTCGCTTTATCTTTCTCAATTGCCTTTAAAGCACTCAATCGCTTATCGGTGACTTCATCAATATTGTCCAACATTGCCTCTGATAAGACCTAATACCATCTTTTAGGATGATCCTTTATCTTTTTCTTAATAAGTTTAATCAATATTTTATTACTACACTCGGTCTGACCATTGGCTTGAGCATAATATGGAGATGAATTGAGTAGCTTAATTTCATAAGATTCGGCCGACTTTTGAACATGACCGGATGTAAAGGAAGTATCTTGGTCTGTAGTCAAAGTTTACGGGATGCCAAATCTATGAATGATATGCTCGGTGAGGAACTCAATTACCTCTTTATGAGTCATGTTCTTGAGAGCAACCGCTTCAGTCCACTTGGTGAAGTAATCCGTTGCTACTAGTACGAAGCGATGTCCCTTCGAAAATGGAGAATATATTTACCCTGTAAAATTCAATCCCTATCCTTAGAACGGCCACAGTTTTATGATGGGTTAATCATGGTAGCGGGTACCAATTGAGCATTACCAAATCTTTGGCATTTTTTGCATCCTTTGTAATAGCAATAACAATCGGCAATCATGGTTGATCAATAGATTTGACCCTCCTTAATAACCATTTCATTTTTGAAGCCAATTGATGCGTACCATAAAAACCCTCGTTGACTTCCCCCATAGCCACTTTGCCTTTTTCATCACCTAAATATTTTAAGAGCAAATCGTCTCCCATTTGGTGGTATAAGTTACCGTCAATCAAAGTATATTTGAAAGTTACATGCCGAACCTTTCTATCTATACTTTGAGTTGGACTACGAATGTATAAAATTATTGGAGATCTCCAATCAAGTGATTCGGCACTGTCACGCTTCGACACGGTAGTATCCGAATTGTCTAGTTTTAGAATCTCAAGCATCGGTTTTTTAATAATTGAAAATCTACCTTTACTAATATTATAACCCGATGGTTGTTGTGCCAAATCATTAGCTTTACTGTTTTCTAGCCTAAGAACATGATGTATATGAAACTCATCCATCACTTTGATAACATCTAGTCATTTGTCTAAAATGACATTCAACGATCCTTCTAAGCATTGAAAATTTACAGCAACTTGTTGCACCACCAATAATGAATCGCCGAAAGGCTCTACATGTTTTACTTCCATAGATTTCAACATCTCCAAGCCAAACAACAATGCTTTATATTTGACCTGGTTATTGGTGCAATCATACTTTAATCGGTTTGAGAATTCAAAGTGTGCATCATGAGGAGAGATCAATACTACACCAATACCTTTACTCTCTTTGGAAACCGATCCATCAAAATACAACTTCCACTGGGTGAATGTCACATAACCAATATCTAAATCTTGCTCGAAATCAATCTGATGTTCAACAATAAAATTAGCAACAATTCGGCCTTTCATAGATTTCAATAGTTTATAAGTCAAATCATATTCAACCAATGCATATGCCTATTTATCAAGCCTATCACTAGAAATCGGCCTATGCAACATATGTCTAATAACATTGGTTTGACAAGCAACCACACAAGCACTAGATAACAAGTAGTGCCTCAACTTGCTACAAGCATGATACAAATAAAAGCATATTTTTTTATGAGAGTGTACCTTGTTTCCGCATCAATCAACCATCGACTCACATATATGATCATTCTTGTGTCAAAACAGCACCAACCACATCATCTTTCGCCGCTATGTAAAGAC
This sequence comes from Zoysia japonica, assembly GCA_001602275.1. NCBI lineage: Eukaryota > Viridiplantae > Streptophyta > Magnoliopsida > Poales > Poaceae > Zoysia > Zoysia japonica. The sequence continues at coordinate 67,746 of BCLF01000197.1, forward strand.
GAAAAGGAGCTACACCCTTGGGCGCCCTAAGAACCGACGGCGAAGACAAGTACTCTTTGATCTTATCAAAAGCTTTTTTCTGTTTTGCCCTCCAAGTGAATTTGGTTTCATTCTTTAACCGAAGAATAGGAGTAAATGCATTGATTTTTTCCGACAAGTTAGATATGAATCTCCTCAAGTAAATTATTTTGCCTAAGAAGCTTTGCAACTCTCTCTTACATATGGGCTCTTGTACGTTTCTAATTGCTTTTATCTTCTTAGGATCTACCTTTGTGCCCTTTTCATAGATTATAAAGACTAAAAACTTCCCGGTCGATACACCAAAAGCACATTTGAGCGGATTTATTTCAAACCGAAACGACGCATTCGGTCTAAGGCAAGTTGCAAATCGGCCAAGTGAGGATCTAAAAAAGCCAATTTGATCATCACATCATCTATGTAAACCTCCATAATGACACCAAGCAAATCATGAAAGATAAAATTCATAGCTATTTGGTATGTAACACCCACTTTCTTTAACCCAAAAGTCATGATAGCCCACTCAAACAATCTTACAAAATCGGGGCACCTAAACATAGGCTTAGACATATCATCTTCGGTCATAAAGATTTGGTTATAACCTGCATTACCATAAAAAAACTAATAACTCTATGGCCGAAAGCATCATTAATCAATATATCGGCTATGGGCATAGGATACTCATCTTTAGTAGTGGTCCTATTCAAATTTCTAAAATCAATGTAAACTCTTATCTTACCGGTGTTCTTCTTCTCCACCAGCACAATGTTGGATATCCACTCCTCATACCTGTAAGGCCTTATAAATTTTGTATCAAGTAATCGGTTAATTTCTTCTTTAATCCGATCGTGCATGTTCGGGTTAAATCTTCTTATCGGTTGCTTAAAGGGCTTAAAACCAGATTTTATTGGAAGCCGATGCTCGACTAGCTCGCGGCTCCACCTGGACATTTCATTATAAGACTATGCAAAACAGTTCACATATTCTTTGAATAACGCGATTAACTTCTCTTTGCAATCAGCTTTTAGATTTTTGTTTATAAAAGTCGGCCTCGAACTATCATTGCGACCAAGATTCACCTCCTCAAGAGGATTGGCCGATATAAATTTTTGTCCTAACTTATCCATGTCTTTTATTTCTTATATAGTTTCACACATATTGTTCGTGTTGGTTCAATAGTGCTCTACTCTTTTGTGCAACCTATCTAAATTTGACTCCATTGAATCACATAATATGGTTGAGCCGATTCTCCGTCGGCTTTACATTGACGGGCACAAAACCATCCCTAGTTGGACTAAGAAAATCATAATCCGTCAAGTCCAACCCGATCAAGCACTTGATGGTATCATATAGCAAAGAAGATGATTCCGCCATAGCAACACAAGCCGATGCATCCGCATGAACAACCCCATTATATCAAGAATTGATGCAATGTAGAAGGAACACACCTATTAGTATGAATCCAATCACGCCCTAAGATCAAGTTATAACTACCACGCACATCGGCAACAAAGAAAGCGGTAGCCATGGTCTTGCTTCCAATAGTGAGCTCCATAGAAGCGACTCTTTTAGCCTCGATAGGGTCTCCTCCTCCCACACCGTTCAAAGTTATGCTGGTCCGGATGAGCTCGTCATCGGCCTTACCAAGCTTCTTAAACAAATAATATGGCATTAGATTAACAATAGTACTGCCATCAACAAGCACGTGAGAAATTGATGTGCCAGTGATATGACCCCTCACATAGAGAGGTTTTAAATGGTTCTCTGATTCATCGGACTTTTCGAAAATAGCATTCTTGAGCCCAAAATCGAATTGTGCCATAACCTCTTCTTCCTCTGCAAGAGAATAATCAGAAAGGGATAAACAAATGGTGTCGATTTCTATACCTTCCCGAGGCGGTGTAGGCTCATAGTACAAGTGGTGATCGTCGTCGAACTCGGACATGTCGACGTCTCCCTTGGGTGAAGGCGCTGCAGGGCTCTCCTCCAACGCGACTTTTGCCGGACTCGGTTCCTCGGGAGTGTCCAATGCGTCTTTCGTCACCGATGGAGTGGGAGCCTTTGGCTCCTTAGCTCTTCACTGCTTTCCTTGAGCGACCATCGGCTTGACTTCATTGAAAACTTCGTCCCTATTCTTCTCCGCCTCCTCTCGTTCCCGAAGGTGCATCCTTTGATGCTTCCTCTTTTGAGCGTGGGTCAATCTGGGCAGATACCACCTCGGTTGCATGTACTTAGAGCTGCTGCTAGCCTCATGATCATGAGAAGCCTTTTCAACCGCATCATCCAACGTGATCGGTCCCTTGAAAACTCTCCCGATTTTGACATCGGTTGTGCCATTTTAACGACACCTCCGGATGCACTCTCTTGATTGACAAAAGTTGAAGGGGCAGATTCATTACCTTGCTTGGCGCGCCACTCTTGCCTAGGAATGGTAGTGGAGCCCTCTCTTCTCACATTGACCGGTTGAGGCTCCAATCAGTTAGGAATAGGGCCAGAGAGCCTCTTGAAGGCATCTCCTCTCGGCACGTTCCATCTCGGATGAAATGGTGGGTATGGCATCGGTGGCACGGGCATCCATGGCTCCATGTATAGGTGCCACACTAAAACGGCGGGCAAGGCATAGGTGGGAACCATGGCGATGGCATGCCAAACCCATGGGGGGAGGAGGAGGTCCACGAACATCCACCGCTTGCCTCATCTCCTTCTTAGGTGGGCTGCCTCCTCTCGGTGGTGATTTTGGCTGCTTTATGGACCGATTGTTCAAATCGGTCTTTTAGTTCTTATACTTGGCCATGAGATAGTCGAAGGTGCTTTTGGGCACCACCTATCCATCCACGGCCATGCCTACGGTTATCTTCCACTTGCCCACCTCAAGATTTTTTGGATTTATTATCTTAGGTTGTGAAACTTGCCCACAGGGTCTTGAGCCTTGGATGATGACCTTGATAGACTCTTGACGACTAGGGGACTTCTCTAGCACCACCCTCCTCGAGGCACCTTTGTCACTCAGAGAAATAGGCTTTTCCTCCCCGATGATCACGTTCTTGCCCTTGGTTGTATCGGCTTGGTGAGGCGGAATCAACACTTGGGGTTGAGCTCTAGAGTGTTGACGATGAAAGGCTGCTTGTCGATTTGCATCTCTTTGAGACTCAATCGTCCCTCATTGAGGGTCGATTGGACCTGTCGAGGAAAAACATTGCAATCGTTAGTGGCATGAGAATAAGAATTGTGCCATTTACAATACGCCCTACGTTTAATCTCATCCTTCAGAGGCAAAGTATATGCAATCTTAATGTATCCACCTTTGTGCAATTCATCAAATATTTTTCGCACTTAGCTACATAAAAGGTGTATTTCATATCGTCTTTTCGATTCTTATAAACCGGTTTGAGCGTATCACAAGCAAACGATTTGGACTTAGATGGCCAAACAACCTCGGCAGCCAGAATGTCATTGGAATCATCATCGGAGCTATCTAAATCATACTCCACGACATGCACGCTGTGGCGAGTCTTGTAATCGTGTTTTATCTCTTTACTTCGGCTTGCTTGAGTTGAAACTTTTTGTTGGAGGTGAGCGAGTGTAAGAAAATCATGCCCCTCCAACTTTTCCTTAAGATGTGACCGCACACCACTAAAAGCTAGGTCAGCCAAATCTTTTTTTAGAAATTGTTAAATTAAAACATCGGTTCTTAATACCTCCAAACCGCCGAAGGTAATCAACAACCGGTTCTTCTTTTGCTTGCCTAACAGATGTCAAATGTGATAATTTCAACTCGTTATCCTGGGAGTAGATCATGAAATCTACGCTCTAAAAACTCCCACGTATAAATGGAACCGGGAGACAATGATGTAAACCATGAGAAAACTGTTCCGGCCAGTGACAAAGAAAACAATCGCACCTTTAAAGCATCACTAGAACTCGCCTCTCCTAGTTGAGCGATGTATTGGCTAATGTGCTCCCAAGTGGTCTTACTATCTTCGTCATTGAATTTGACGAAGTCGGGAACACGCCATCCACTAGGTCCTACATGTACCACATGAGTATGAGACGATGCAACACCAACATTCTTAAACGACTTAGACAAGTTTTCATGAATCATGTGTTGCATATCATTAACTAAGATCTTTTTCATGTCGGCAAAATAGTACGAGAGATGGTCAAAAGTAACGGGGGGGGGGGGGGTTGCAAAGGTATTCTCACATTGGAAGCACCCATGGCTGCGTCGTCGACGACGGTCGGAAGAACGACTTCTTTCACTTGAGAGACCGCACCTTGACGATCCTTCTTAAAGCACTGCCAAGTACTCTTAAAGCTCCTGATCTTCCCGCGCCTTGCGCCTCCTTAGAGGCCTTCCGGCGCTCTTGGAACGATTTGCGAGCCTCCTCGGGCAACTCCTCCAAAAACAGTATGACAATGTTCGTCGGTGAGATTTCGGAGGTTACGGTGTGAGAACAATGATTTGGTTTGTGTAACCGAAATCTCTCATCCCCAGCGGAGTCATCAAAAAGTGTATTGACGTTGAAATAGATTCCGAGCCAACGCACCACTTGCACGTCCGAGTGCGAGAACATAGGCGCCATCTTGACGCCGGGTTTTGATAGCACCTAGAAAACCTACCTTAGGAGGGACCCTGTCGGAGAAGGATCTTACTAGGATTGATCCGGGCTTGATCAGGCCAGCTGGATTGCCTTCAAATGTTGCTGAGATGAAGAAAGAACATCAAATGGGGATCGAGTGAGGGAATTAGGGTTTGGAGAGACGAAAATATAAAGGCAAATGATAGTTTTTTACTCATCCAACCATGGGCCTCTATTTTATAAAAGTGGAATGGTCTTACCCCGTGGAGCAATGAATCCTCTCAATTAGGAAACAAATTAGAATTGATTCGCCTAAAACCTTCCTAAATCAACACCACCGGAGTGTCCGGTAAAGTGCCGGATACTCCGGTGACATGTCGGATTGTCCGTCGTGCAATTTTTCGGAACCCGAGAGGGTTTGCCAGACAGTTCGGCACTGTGCCGAATGATCTGGTGTATAAAACACCCGAACCCGAAAGAGGTTGCCAGACTGTCTGGCCCTATGCTTGATGTTCGGGTGTACAAAACACCAGAAATCGAGAGGGCTTGCCGGATAGTCCGGCATTATGCCGGACAGTCCGGTGAGCTACATGCCTCAAACCCGAGAGGACTTACCGGACAGTTCGGCACTATGCTGGACAGTCCAGCGGGCTAAATGCCCCAAAGCCGAGAGAGCTTGCCGGATACTCCGGCATTGTACTGGACACTTCAGTGGTCTAACAATTTTTTGGTGTCAACCGATTGTTATTTGGTCTTCACTGCCTTTTAAGGTATTTGTGTAGTTCTCCACTGTATAATTGTTCATCTCACTATTAGCTGATTGAAACGCTGCCGGCTGTGCAGAACAAATCAGCACCAGTTTTTTCATCAGCCCATCTGGTATCTGCAGTATTACTGTCTCCGATCCAGTGGCGAAGCTGGCGTAGAAATTATGGTGGTGCCGTCCTCCTAAACATCTAATAAATTCACTGATTTACATGGTCGAAATTAGTTTCTTTTCTTTCTAGGTGAATTTTTCTTCAACCTGGTGCCGATGCAGCATGCAAAGACGTATCCAGTATTACCATAGATAAATAACGGATACTGAATGCATCAGTCATAAACTCTGGCGACGCTAATGTTTCGTTGAAGGCGTGACCAGGACTCCGACGACAATTGTTGAGTTCACGGAATGAGCGTTCGTCAACTGAACAGGTCTCTGGTTCAGAGCAAATGAGCGTCCGTCATCTGAAAATTAAGCTGTTAGCAATTCGGGGAACCTAGCTCTGAGCGATAAAAACACAAGGTAAAAGGATAAAAGTAAAGACATATTTGTTGATGATTGAAGGGGTAGGTTTCTCTTAATCTGCTTGGGCTTTTTATATAGAGGTGTGATAGTCTTATCTAATGAAACTACGTATCCTATTAGTTAGAGAACATATTAGATTTGATCTCCTATTAAAACGACCAAAAATTAACTTTGGGTGCCTGATACTCCAGTCCTGAGCCGGACACTCCGATGACCTAAAATTTGATTGCAGAAAGGGGTCTGCCGAAGTCTCCGGCTCTGGGCCAGTCTCCGACCCTGTCGCTGCCATTTTTGTTAAAAGGATGTGATTTTCTCGTCCGGTCTCCGATTTATGCGATTCATATATCCGTTTTGATCGTCTCGGCGAGAGCTACGTCTTGGAACCTTCAAATCATAGATTTTTTTTCATCTTCATGTCTTTTTAAGCACTTATTTTCTTGTTTAGTAGAATTTAGCCAAACTCTTCGAAAATATCTTTCATGTTCTGAAAAACACGTTGAAAAATAATTCTTGCGAAATAATGAATATGGGACGGAATTTAGATACTTTCTACCATATTCGGTTTATCAAACCGGAGCGTTCGGTTTAGGAAACCAGAACTTTTGATCCTGCCAACATACAAATTTTGGGTGTCAACACTGTCATTCTCACTTCCCGCTACACTTCTCTCTTTCCAATACACTTTTCCTCTTCCCAATAAATTTTTATTTTTAACTCTTTTCTACTCATTTTTTGCGTACCATACTTTTTCACTTCTCCTTAATTTCTATGCTAAGGGCACTCCCAATGGTGCACTAATAGTAGTTTCTATCCCTCTTAATTAGCTTGCCACATCACTATTTTACTTATGTGGCAAAGGAATTAGTAAAGAAAGAGAATGAAAAATAGAGAAACCATTTCTACATCAAAAAATCACCTCTTCACTAAAACCAAAGCACTAAGAAACTACAAAATATGCATTAGTTTTGATGACACAATTCTCTCTTATAAAATAAATAAAAGTTCATTAAATTTTAATCTATATGGAAACTACTGTAGAAACTATGCATTCGAGAGAGTTGGGTCTTAAAAAGACAATTTATTACTCTTAGAAATTTTAGACAATTTATTACTCTTTAAAAACTATCTATAAGAACTTGCATTAGGAGTGCCTTAAAAGGTAGAATAACTTATATTTGCGAATGTAGAGAGTACACTTCTTCCGTTCGATGGCTAGCCAATCTTTAGAATCAGTCTAAACGAACGCCAAATTTCCATTGGCACACATGGGCACGCCCATTTTTCGCAGAGCTGCATTGGCGTCAATCCAAGAGCCCGACGCCCTAGGCTTTGGTGGCTGTATGCGGTGGTTGCCCCAGCAACTCTCGCTCCATCTGTCATACAGTTAATAGCTGGGCTAGATTGCTATGCTATTTTTGTAAACACAAATTTACTTTCTTCGTTTTTTAATTGTTGTTAATATTTCTAACAATATTTTTAACTATTTATTTTATTAAAAAATATCATCATGACTTAATTTTACACATTTGAACTAAATTTTTGAAGAGATAATAGTCAACATAGTCCCTCAACTATGACCAAAATCTCAATTTCATCCCTCAACTTTTAAAAGCTCCATTTTAGTCCCTAAATTTTCGTTAGAGGCTCATTTTCATCTCTGCAATGATATGGCTGTCTACGTGGCACGCTACGTCGGCAGTAGGCACGCCATCTCAGCTTAAATTTCATAATTTAAATTTTAAATTGATTTTCCCTTAGACCGTAACTATGTTTTCTGATCTATTTAAACCATCACGTTTCTAAGAATTAATGCAACAAAATGAAATAATGTATAGATATGTTTTCAATATTTGGATTGAGTTAAGATTAGACGTGAAAAAATTTAAAATATATTCAAATTGGAAAAAGTTGATTTTTTATGTTTTTATTGTTTTAACAACATGACATTTTCAATATTTGGATTGCATTAAGAGTCCATTTTGTTAAAATATGAAGCGGTATATAAAAATTTTAAAAATATAAAATATGTTGAAATTATTGAATTTGAACATATATATAATATGTACAAAATATTAAACTTTAAATGTAATATAACAATGGTTCAAACGGATCCAAAACAGAGTTATAGTATGAGAGAAAAATCAATTTAAAATTTAAAATCTAAAATCGAAGCTGACATGGCATGCCACATGCTGACATGGCGTGACAAATGTGCTGTCACGTAAGATCATGGACGAAACTGAGCCAATAAACAAAGTTCAATGATTAAATTAGACCTTTTGAAAGTTGAAGTATAAAATTAAGCTTTTGATCATAGTTTAGGCAGTAAAACGAGTATTATCCCATTTTTGAATAAAATAAATATTGAAAGAAGATGCTACAATTTAAGGATGGAGGGTGTACCTGTTTGAAAAGAGGAAACAAATTATGAGAGACCTGGTCTCTTATAATCAAGAAAGACTTTTTCTTCGTACTAATCCCAATGTTCGTGCTAATACTACGGGTCTAAGGAAAAATATTAACTTAATAAATAATATATTAATATTAAAATGAATGTGTTTTGTTTTTAACTATTTCTTGGATGTCATATATTTGTTTTAGGTAGTTGTGTTTTGTTAACTAACACGTGTGGGTCAAGATTTGGAAGATACAGAAGAGTTCATCCGTTAAATTTGTAAAAAAGTGTATGTGGAGAGATTTTATCTATCATATTTGTAAAAAAAAAGAAAATAACTTTAGGTACATTTTTCGTATACATGTAGTCTAAGTCTTCTCTGTTAGGATATTTTACCGTCTATATATAGAAAAGATGTGCTTTAAGGAGTAGAGAATAACAAGTGTCCTTCACAATTGCAAATCAACTTAATAAATTAAAAATGTGATAAAAATGAATTTGCAGTTTGGATATAACACGTGACATATAGAAATGGAACTTTCTTGATTTGTAAGAGACCAAGATTCTCATTAATTTAAAACGCTCGCTTATGATTTTGCATTAAGCTATCAACTTCCGCTTAACAGGAAATCTGCCGTCGGCAATCGATGAGCCTCCGTGGCGGATTGGGAACTGCGCGGTAGCTTCTCTCAGCCTGGTACATGACGGATTGGTACCGTCCGGCGGTCTGCCTTGGCGGCCGCAAAATCTCGTGGAGTGGCCCGGTTGGGGTGCGACTGGGCCGGCAGCTCCGTGAGATGCATTGAGTGAAGAGTACTGCAGTTTTAGAAAATATTAAAGCCATACTATGATTTAGTACATAAAAAAGTATTTGGATGCAACTATTTTTACAGTTTCAAAAACTGCAGTATACTTGATAGCTCAGTTTTTTACAGTTTTGAAAACTCTACTCCACACCTCTTTTTTTCAAAACCGAGCAAACGAATGCACGCGGCTGTCGACGCTCGCCCGCACTTCTCCGTCGCGTGCTTTCCTTCCCAACCGTGCATCACTCTCTCTCTCTCTCTCTCTCTCTCAGGCTGCTGCAGGATTGCAGCTCGTCGATGTCTCTTTCTTCGTTCTACTAGCTTTCACTTTGGGTTCTCTCTCTCTGGTAGTATGCAATAAAGCTTCGGTAGGGCTAATAACTCATTTTACACAATGTTAAACACTGAAGTAGTGCTACTATTAATCTATTCCAACAAAAAATTTGTCATTTACATTACTAGTTGTCTATTCGATTTTGTACAATGCCGCTACTAACCTCTTTCTACACAAATTTTGCTTAATGTAATGTTTTTTTTAAAAAAATGATACTGTGAAAAATACAATGATCCATATCTATTTATCTCAAAAGTACTGTAAAAAACTTCAGTTTCTAAATACTACAGTATTTAGTGATCACTTCAGGTTTTAAAACTATAGTTTCTGAATACTTTGGTTTTTGAAAACAACAACATCCAAACAGGGTCCAAATTGAATGTTTGATTTAGTTGATCCTGATTGGGAACAAATTCGAAATTATAACAATTGAACTGCAATCTAGATTCAATTAGGCTCAGTTTGGCTCCATTGAATTGAATCAGTTTCTGTGAAATACTCCCTCCGTTCCAAAATATAAGCAATCCTAAGTTTAGTCAAAGTCAAATTTTTATCACTTTGCCCATTAATAATATATAATTAATAATGTTTTATCATAGAAAAATTATATTTTTTGGATTCATCATTAAATAAACTTTCATAAAAAATATATTTTTATATTAAAAATTATGTAATTTTTTAGATATTATTAGTAAAAGTTAAAAAGATTTTGACCTTATCCAAACTTAAAAATACTTATATTTTAGAACGGAGGTAGTAGATTCCAAGAACTAATTTGTCTGGAAGTTGAATCAGACAAAATCTGGTTCAATTCTAATATTCTTGTTTGGCTACACTCGGAATTGAATTTCTGGAATTAATTCCAGTATTGGAATTGAGGGCTCAAGGCCCAGGGGTGCCGTGGGCCCCCACACCACATGCATCATTGAGCTCATCCTACGGCTGTTGTTTTATTATGCTCTCGTCCGACTGAATATTCTTGACTCATACCGGTCCATCTGGTGCTATTTGAGAGGATCTTGCTACCATTCTTAACAGAATAATGTGAACTTTAGGAAAAGTTTTATGCAAACTGTCTCGGAACAAAGAGTTCCAGTAGAGATGCTAAATGCGAATACAGAAGCAAAACAAGCTTCAAGGTTTCCTTCTTTTTTTTCTTTTTTTTGAAAGGAGGCAGGATTGCTGCCATTCATTAAGGAAGAATAGAAAGTTAGTGTCTAAAATATATACGAACCAGGATAACAACACCAACGGGATAAACAAAATAAAGAGACAGAAAACTAAACTGACAGAAACAAGATACTAGGATAGCACGCTGTAACCCAAGTGATTGGTGTCCTCCGTGGTACTAGCAGCCTTGAAGAAGTTAACCTCATCTCTAATGGAGAGGGCCACCTGATTAAACGATTGCTCTTTTTGCTCAAAGATGCGTCAGTTGCGCTCTTTTCAGATATGCCACCAGAAGAAGAAGAGAACTCCTACATGAAACCTTTTTTCTCTCTTATGACCAACAGAGAGAACTCGCTGCAAGCATTCAACTGGATCTTGCATGTTCAGTGACCCCAACTCCTGAGGTAATTGAAGAAGAGACATTACTCTGTCCCATGTTGCTTCCGTGAAGATACACTGCACTAGGAGATGTGAAGCATTCTCTTGCTTACAATAACAGAGAGCACAATTGGGTTCGTGAGGCCAATTCCTTTTAGAGGCCGTTTGGATCCTTTCATTTTGGAGGAATTGATCTACATAATAACTTAAGCTATTTAGCTTGGAATTTGAGATTCCACAACTTTTCAAAGCTCACAAATAAGCCTATCTTAAATTCATAGGGTGAGAGATGGAAATGGATTTTATAGATCATTATACTACAATTCTATTCTCTAATTTATAACACACTCTTCACCTCACTTCCCAACAATAGAAATGCAATATATAAGTATGTCCCTTGTATATTAACAATAAATATACAAATATATTTCATATACAATTATATTAGCTTAATTAATCTATGTCTAAATTGTAATTTTTAAAATGAATTCAATTCCAAGGATCTAAACGGGCCCTTAGCTAAATTGTCTGCTGTGAGAGTTTTCCCATGTAGTGCAAGCCAAGCAAAAAAAATCTGCGTTTACGTTCTGTTCTTGCTCTCCACAACGTAGCTGCAGGAATTGGTGCTGCAGGGCCTACAAATTTCATTTCATAAGCCGACGATGCAGTATATTCTCCATTTGCTGTCCATCACCACTTAATTTGGTCCCTGTCTTGTGTAAGCACAATATCCTGAAGGGCAGTGAAAAGGACAAATTCTTCCATGCTATCCTCAGTGATCATGTCTCTCAACTTTCTTATCCAATTGAGATTGCTCAACTCCTTGGCTACTGTTGATGCTGAATTCGGGTCAGGACCAACACACCGCTCGCACGTTTATATGCGGGAACGTCGGCGCTTCTTCAACGCCGGGTTTGAACAGCACGTAGACAACCTCACCTTCGGAGGGACCCCGTCGGAGGAGGGTCGTCTTATAGGTGATCCGGGCTCAGTTAGGCCAGTCGGATCGTCTTCGATCGCCACTGGGATGAAGGAAGAAAGCAAAAGAGGTCGAGTAAGGGGATTATGGTTTGGAGAAGTACAAAATGTAAAAGCAAATGATAGGTTTGATTGGGATACCCCTCAACCGGCCATAGGCCTCTGTTTTATAGATGTGGGATGGTCTTATCTCGCAGAGCGACGGATCCCTCAAGTTAGAAAACAAATTACAATTGATCTGCTAAAAATCTGGGATACTGCCGTACAAGAAACAAAGTGCCAGATACTTCGGTGACTAGAGTCTCTAGTAGAATGTCGGAGCGTCTGTCGTGTAAATCTGAAAATCCGATGGGGCTCACCGAACAGTCCAGCATAGTGCCGGACGTTTCGGTGGGCTGATACCCTAACGCGAGACGGCTTGCCGAATAGTCCGGCATGTTGCCAGATGCTCTGGTGTCGGACACTCTGAACTTCCCAACCCGAGGAGGCTTACCGGATGATCCGGCGTCACGCCGGACACTCCGGCGGGCCAAGTGCCTCAGACCCGAGAGGGCCTGCCGGACCTTCCGGCAATGTGCCGGACACTCCGGTAGCTCAACGATTTTTGGGTGTCAACAACTACCGTTCTGAATTTGAAACGTGCTAGCTAATAAAGATTAGGCGCCTAGTCTTTAGGTTCTTGACCATTAATCCATTTAGCTTCCCAGAAAGGGGTGTGCCTACCATCTTGGATATGGATGATGCAAAGAAAAACTGCCTGTCAGTCGGCTCTCTTTATTTCAGTAAAGAGTTCCAAGGCTTCTCCATCTGGTCCCAACTATGCCAAAGCCATCTCAATCTTAGTGAGCTTCCAAATTTCTCTAAGTCCTTAATACTCAAGCCTCCCCATCTCTTAGGCCTTGTACAAATTTTCCAGTTGACCAAACAGTGCCCCCTTTAACCTTTTCAGGATCTTCCCCCTTCCAAAGGAAACTTCTTCTAAATTTAGCAATTTGCTTTTGGTAGAGGGAAAATGTTGGCATGGCTGAGAGCACCGACTTCACCAGCACCTCTCTTCTCAGGTAGGATAGGAGATTTCTCTTCCATCCTGTAAGCCGGTTTTCAATCTTTTGCACCAAAGGCTGAAAGGAGTTTCTTGGCAGCTTTTTGTAGTGTAATGGAAGACCAAGTTAATTGCAAGGAAAAGAAGAGAGCTGCTGTTGATCACCTAGGGTAACTGTGAAATCCAGGTTAGAACAGTGAATAGGATAAATTTCAGTTTTGGCCATGTTGGTAACTAAACATGTTGCATCAGCAAAAATTTGCAGAATCTCCTTGGTTAAAAGGAATTCATTAACATTTGGTTTAATGAAGATTGCTCCATCATCAGCATATAGGGTAACTCTGAAATTGCTACCACCAATGTTCTCTAGAAAACCATTCTGTTGTGCAAACTGAAACAATTTTTGAAGGGGCTCCATAGCCAGCAGAAATAACATGGGAGAGAAGGGGTCCCCCTGTCGAACACATCTGCAATGGTGTATTTTCTTGCCTGGTTCGCCATTGAGGAGGAAGTTGGAAGAGGTGGTACACCAAAAGGCAGAGATCCAGTTTCTCCATCTAAGACTAAACCCAAGTTATGTCAAGGTTTCCTTCTCTGTGTTCTGTTCATCGGTAAGAACCAAGCTGTCTCAAATTGTTGCCATTCCACATTGACTAGGAATTTGTTTATCAGTACACAAATGATGGCCATCATACTAACATCTCTTGGAACAATGGCTTGCATTCTTTTCATATGAACTTCAGAATTTGCTGTAGAAGCTATTTAATTTTTTTACCAACCGTGGTTTAATTACTATGGTGATTATGGTAACATCTTGCTGGTCACTAGATTATTCACATGCTGCAAGATTAGGTGGCCAGACCACGTTGCCACAGGGAGTACATACAAGGTAAATCATCAATCTCATGCCCTTATTCCATCTTTCACATATTTTTGTTGATTTATGTCCAATTTTTCAGTCAAATCTGGTGGTGCGATAGCAGTGAATGCAATGGTGCCATCTGCTTCTTCTGCAGGGAATCAATGGCTCCTGCCATAGATGAAGAAATCAAATGGTGAAAGCTTTATTGAAATGAAACAGCTGAAGTGACATGTCTAGGTAGATTTTTCTTTAAAATTTATTTTAGCTGTTTGACGTCTGACCATAGATTATTCTTTGCTACATAGGAGAAGAGATATATGATCTTTCATAAGTGATAACCATATATGTGAGCTCTGACTAGTTAAACTTTTTTAATTATTGTTTTCAAGAGGTGAAATCAAGTGTTGGAGCAAAGAATACAAGAAGTAGAGGACAAGGGAGACTAGAAGTAGACTCGAAGTAAAACTAGACTATATGAGTTTCATTACAAAGGAAATTAGTAGACTAGAAATAAAAGTAGACCATATGAGTTTCATTGTCATGATATATGTGTTTAAACTGTTTTATGAAAGATATTGATGGTTTTAATATAAATTATGAGCTTTGTTCAATTTTTAATGGCATATACATGTGTATTGTTTGAATTGATGAATAATATTGAAGGAAGATATTGTGATTGAATTGGGCATTAAGAGCTTTTTTTAGTGAGTTACTAGTTTGTAATTTGCGACCAACCGTCTGTCGCTATATCTACCATATAGGGTCAGACATTTGGTCCGTATAAGTTGTTACATGCATCGGACAGTCGGACGGTATAGATATATACCGACACCATTATCAATGACCGACTGTCGGTCATTATAGCGGGCTTATAACGATAGAAAAGTAGTCGTTATAGATGGGCTGTGGTATAGTGTCATAACAAACCATGTGAACCATGCATGACCAATGTCTTATAAACCATGAGCTATGTCGAAAGAAGCAACTGATTTAAATCGTGGAAGTCCTCATGAAATCAAAGGCTAACCAATAATAAATTATAGACTCTAAATTATACAACAATTGAAGGATCAATTACGTGAAACCAAGGACTCATTAATAAGTCATGAAGAATGAGAAGAGTTTGAACTTACTTATTCTTGCTCAACGTAACTTTACCTTGGAATTGAGTTTTATTATAAATGTTCTTTTTTTTTTCTATGATTCATGCATGAGGAAATGGCTGCCTGTCAAGCCAAAAGGGATTATTACATGGAGAAGGAAAGTACGAAATGCATAGAAAGAACTGAGCCAATAGTTGAAGTTCACTACTTTCTAACAAAAGACACAAGATGCAAGTGTCACGTGCAACAACTAATTAAGATTCAAAAAACATGATATAAATGGATAGAAAAATGATCAAGTCAACCACTAATCCCAATAAATTACTTATAAGTTTGACATCTGACTGAAAAGTAATGATCATCTGAGCATATAGAGTATCAGGAGGACAAAGGTTGCATGAGACTCTTGGATATGGAACTATAACTTTGGGTCCTTTCGATATCCTAGTTTTTTTTTCTAGGAACCGATGATCTTTTTACATCATTACCTAGGACAAATGTTGGTTCTGTCCATTTGCGCTGGTTAATTTTCCCAATGTGGTTGCATAACAGTCGGTTTGATTACACCTGGTTCCTTCTCCTACAATATTCGATTGAAAGTTGTGGGAGTTTATACAGTAACTAAGAGTGCTGTTGTGTGAACCTTTGATTCTAGTTGGCATATTTCAAATGAGCTGTTTGCACGTAATTTTGTCTACTTCTTTGAGTTCAGCTATCTTGATCATGATCCATCCAAAGCCATGAAGATTAGAAGCCCATCGCCCGACCCACATCACCGAAATGTTAATTACATAAAGAGGGCATGAATCCATAGCTTTTGCCTAATCAAAGAAAGTTCGTTACAGTAATTATTCATGTTAGTTATATGCTTTAAAGTATTATCGGTTTTTACTTGCAGCGTGGGCTTCTTCTTTTTCTACAGAAATGCTTCCTAGAATTCATCCTGCTGATATACTTAATAAACTTGTAACAGTATAATATGTAGCGCACATGTGGAGTAAAACTGTTAAAATGCTACACTAAATTCATCATGTACGTTGATAAGAAGCAAGACAAATCATTCGCCCTCATGTGACAACAATGCCACTGTATTCTTTTTTTCATTCTAAGTACAAAGAAAAATGCTTCTGCAGCTACTTTTAAAACTCTTCGTGTATTATATTCTGATATGTTTGTATTTTTTTTTTTTTTTGAAATATCACATGTCGTATTAGCAGATTCTCTTTTGGGGCGCCGAAGAATCCCAGCAAGTGCTACTGAATTTCTCGTGAGCATTACTAGACTGACAAAAAAAAAGTTCTGTACATAGGGCTTATAGCAACATTAACAGCTTAAAAATTGATTGTTAAGTTTTTTACTTTCCTCTTTGTTCAAGTAATATAAGCATCAATCATATACGGCATTCGTTGATATAATATAACACACCAAAAACATAAATTGCGACAGCAAAATGTTTACCTGAATCAGACTAAACATATGCCTGAAAGGAGAACCAGCTGATGAGATACTTAAATTCCTAAGCTATCCACTTGCCCAACATCACACTCTTAAATACTCTTTTGCACAACCAGTCACTTGTTTCCAGCTGCAGCATCATCAGGATTCCCACTCACATACTAACAAATCCACCCAGTCGTACATCTAAGAGAGGTACACCTGAATGAATACCTGTGTGAATCCTGGTGATGCCGCAACGGGAAGCACTGACATCGATCTGGCAAGGTAGCACGCTCAGGTTTAGGCTATTTAGAGCACAGATCCAGACGAGCTGGGGGAGAGGAGTCAGCCGGAGGAGCGATCTCAATCCAGCTCCCTAGAGAATCAGGGAAGCTGTAAGATATAGAGATGGGGATGATGGGCGCTGAGGCACTGGCTGTGTATGGCCCCTGTATATAGATCGGACTAGCGAGAGGCTACCGATGTTGATTAGCGCATTACTGAACTTTCTAGGGTTTGATGCTACAGAGACTAACAAATCGTGGTCAAGGTTATACTAAAACCTATGGTCCCGGGGCTGCTAGCTAATTAACCAGCGCCTCCCTTCAAGGACAGCTGTTATTACTCATTAACAAATATAATGATCATATGATAGGAACATGATTCTATTTACATTTCTTAAGAAAATTGTTCAATTCTGGTTAGGAGGTTTTAAATCTGAAGCTAAAATCTTTGAGATAAAATTAGGCAAGAAATGATTGTGTAGGCAGAATAATATCTTTTTTATGCAATTTAAATGTTCTTTATTAATTGTATTAATGAGTACTAACTTCCTAGACAAGCATGGTGGTGGTGATTGAATTCCTAGCAAACCTAGTGTTTGGGTGACGTCAAACAGCACAGTGTTTGAGCAAAAGTTGGTAAAACTAATCAGAAAAACTATGTTATTTCAGGAAACTTTTTTGGTCTGTACAAATCAAAATACGTCTTTAAAAATATATATATATATACGTGGAACTTCCTCAAAAGGAAGTTAATTTTGATTCACGTGAGTTTTGCAATTTATTCAAAAATAAAAATATTCTTTCTGCAAAAAAAAATATAAAAGGATGGTCCATATGTTCATGTAAAAATGCGAAGCATCAGGTCTGGATCCTTTTTATTTTACCGGTACTGTATGAAACGACAAATTGTTCCGAGTAGTACATATAGTTTTTCTTTAACTCGATCTTGTTCATAATCTCGCAGATACGAGGTGTGCAAGTTGTCACTTGACTGAATGTTGATTATCTGCCGCAGGATTTGCATGTCGTCAGTTGCTAGACAACCATCTGGACGTCACGTGGAACGTATCTCAACAGATACTCTCTCCGTTCTTTAATTAATACAGCCGTTGATTTTTAAATTCAACTTTGACCATTCATTTTATTTAAAAATTTTGATAAATTTTATATAATTTGATTTATCATTAGAATTATTTGAATCACAACTTAAAATTTTACATATTCGAACAAATATTTTGAATAAAATAAATGGTTAAAATTAATTATAAAAGTTTAATAACGACATCAATTTAAAAACAGAGCGAGTACATGTTTCCAACCTGGCAGATCTGAAGTCATTCGAGCTATGTGTATATTACTACTTGGAATTATATAGAGATTCTTATTCTGAATGGATCTTCGAGAGGCTCTCTGCATTATTAAAGGTGGGCCTTCCCTGCATTATTGTGTGGCGAGCAATCTGATGAAAGGCGCCCGCTTATTCCCGTATTCTCAATTATCTTTCACACAGATACTGATAGAAAAATATATAAAACACTGAAAATATGGGTAACTAAGTACATGTATGCAAATACTGTCCCAAATCATCTTGGGAATGTCCAAGCGAATCATCAGTGAAAGAGGTTGAATTGTGGCTTCTAGCTATTTTGTGTGAATACATTCCCTGTCAAAAGACACACTTCATACCATTTTTTAGAGTCCTGCACAAAAGTGACAACAATAATTGAGGAAGGAAAAGTTGTAATCCTTCACATTCTTTGATCCTGTAATTTAGAATTGTTTGTAGAAGGAGTATTAGCAAATAAGAGATAATGAAGTATGAGTGCATGGCAGTTAATAATGTTTGTCTAGTTTACAATAAGTTTGCTTAGTTTACAATGTGTCTTAATGTTGAATCAACTAAGATCAAGTTAGGAGCAGTAGATACAGTAGTTTGCATTTAGGTCAAACTAGACGAACCAACGGAGAAGATTGTACTAACACAAAATTGAAAGTGAGGATACCTGCGGTATATAGTTCTCCAAAGAGCATCATGTGCTTCAAGTTCCAAAGCCTATTACAAAATTGCCCCCTTTGGGAAAATAAACAAGAGGTGGTGCTTTTGGTATGCATGGCCCGCAACAGATTGAAATAATTCACTCATTCAAACTCTATTTCATTCTAATTCAAAAGCTCAATCATCATCATCATCATCTGTGATCTATTCTGAGCTCAAACGAACACTCTTGGACCCACAAACAGTCTTTTGAAAATCTTCTGTACTCATTGAGATTGTAAAATGTTTTTACTATAATATCTTGCAATAAATGAGGAATCATGGACTGTCTCCATATTTACTATATTACCTTTTCACTACTTAATTTAATAATGTGATAGCTGATCTTTTATCTAAGCAATATGATTTTATCATTTCTTTCATCCACTAGGAACTGAGTCGAAATATAGAGAATTTATGTTCACTGTACGTAAATTATTTCCCAATATATTATAGTTTTATCCTTTTCGTGTGTGTTGTTTAAGAGTACAAGGTACCCCCATTAGTGGACCAGTACGAAAGGAGAATTTTCAATTCTTACTACAAATATATTAGCCTTTTAGTCCTTACCACTTGATCCGTAAGCCTTTCATTTGAAGACACTAAATACGTTTCTCACTTCAAAACATACCATTTCTTCAAAATTTTAATTATTTTCACTTTTTTATATTGTGTTAGAATAAACAAAATTTGAGCTTAAGTGATGCTTATAGTATAATCAACATAATATAATAAATTTAATGCATTATTACATAATATAAAACAATAAAAAATGTTAAAATTTCAAAGGAATGGTATGTTTTAAAGTGAAAAAATTAAATATTGGCTCTAAATAAAAGGCTTACGAATTGAGTGGTATGTATTGAAAGGTCGACGTATTTGGTGGTAAAAATTGAAAAATCTCGTGCGAAAGGAGTTAAGAGATGAAAAGTTCCAGAGGATGAATGAGTTCGAGTCAGAACTAGAGACCAGGATCACTTCAAATGTAAAATTCATCGATTCAGATTTGTAGATCTCATTAATAAATGCCGCAATATTCATATACATAAATTCTGTATTCATATGACTATGTGAGACAATGTACGTTTAGTATACTGGTTTCAATTATTCAATACAATATGCTACATATGATTTTTTACATGCTTCATGCAGTGATAAAATTAACACAATTACCTGAATCATAGAATAATAGTAATGATATTGGATCAAACTCCTTGGTTAAAACTAAGTTGTATTAAGAAACACATAAACTGCAGTGTAGATCTCACTTCATTAATTAGTCTGAAAATGCATGTCACTCCACTCTAGTACATTGCAGTGCAGAATCTCAAGAGCCAATTACAAAACATGGTACTCTCAAAAGGCATAGCATCATGGCTAACTACGAGGACATATTATAACTTATGCTGTTTACATATCCTAGATGGCAGTAGAGTATAGGGGACCTTCCCTATGACCGGTTGGAGCTTGCTCTTGATACCCTAGTATGTAGAGTAGCAATTTAAAGATAAAGGTGTATCAAATTAAATTAAAACACTCCAAGTTCCGAAGCCACATAATGAATAGCATGGACCACAACTATAAGGCTCACCATTCATATACCGTAGTAGTATGGTAACCGAACATATAAATAGATGTTAATGAAGAGTAAACTGAAGAATATGTGGTAAAAACCACACTTTTACCTGAGCCATTCGAGTGCGGTAGAGATTCTTTTGTGAGAAAATGTGAAGACGTATTAGTGTTGTCGCTGTGTCATCTGTCAGAATTATTGTACGGTTGTTAAAACTGAAATTTATTAATTTCTAGCGAAAATAATGTTTCAAGCTATGAAGATGCCAAATACCTGATTAATATGTATAACTTCATCAATTGTTCCTATGTAGAGTACCGATTTGGTAGATCTGAACCAAGTAAAACATGTAGAGGATCTTTCTTGGAAAATGTTACCTAATGTTGTCACTGAGTCACCTGCTAGAAATTGCCGTATGATCCTTCAAAGCGTGGAACTTTCATAGAAACATTGTAATTTTAGTTATCATTTTGAAACCAGGATGTAAGCTATGAAAATGTCATGTACAACACCATTAGTATCGTTCATATATCATTATAAAGAATTCCAACAAATATATATCCAACTTTCAGGAAATTAACTTAACTACAACTAATTCCAAGGGAAAATATCTTTTTTTTTCCTTTCCAAATAGTATGTCGTATCTACACGCTATTAGCAACAATCATACTTTTAATTCACTCCACCAGAGGATTGAATGCATAGTGCACCAGTAGTACTTCATCCATTTCAAAATATAAGCATTTCAAAGTTTAGTCAAAGTCAAACTTTTATCACTTTGACCATTAATAATGAAGAATTAATAATATTTTATCATATAAAATATACTTTTATTCATCATAAAATAAACTTTCATAAAAATATATTGTTATATTATAAATTATGTAATTTTTTAGATATTAGTAGTAAAAGTTAAAAGAATTTGACTTTGACTAAACCTAAAAATGTTTGTATTTTAAAACAGAGAGAGTATATATATAGAGATATTAAGTGCCCCAGATATCAATAAAGCCGCAATGGTATATGTGGTGCTTACTTTGTTGATAACCTGGGGGGTCGATGCGTGCGCAACGTGTTCAACAAGTAGCTTTTATTAGTACGAGGAATGTAGCTCATGTGATTGGATTCATCTGAGTTATGACATGATTGTTCTAATGGCTGTAAACACACCTACTCCTATATGGAATCAAAGGCTAACGGTCGATCGCAAGTATACTGCACGAATAAAATATGTCACCTTGGAACTCATAAGTGTGTTAAAAACAGCGTCACCTGTCGAGCCAAATGATGGTCAAAGTGGTCAGCATAAGGCACTTCCGGAGCATTATAACGCTGTCATGGTTTTAATTTATGTGTAATTTTTTAGTAGTTTGATCAGAAAATGACACATATTTAAGAAGTTGACAGAATGGTTTCGATGCATTTAACTGTAACATTTCCACTCATTCTTTTTCTATTATTCATTCTCTTTTGATTTTTTTTCTTTCTTTTCCTATTATTCATAGCTTTGAAATTATATTATTTTATTTATAAAAAATAATAAAACATATCCAC
>BCLF01000197.1:94464-107196 GCA_001602275.1 Zoysia japonica
TGGTAATGGCCGCACCAAATCTGATTTACTATTTTAAATTTTAAATATATTTTTCTCTTAAACCGTAACTAATTATTTGATTCCGTTTGAACCAACATATTCCTTATAATTAATGTAAAAAATAAGACCCCGCATGAATAAAATTTAATAAAAATTTTGAATTTATTTTTTTAATTTGATCCCACATAAATAGAACATTTAAAATGAATTTAATTTTTTATATTTTATCTGAATGAGTTAATTCAGTTGTTTCAGAAGTGAAATAACTTGTTCCAATATTAAACATTAATTGTTCTAGTTGTAAAATTAAATATTCTAGTAATAAAAACAAATTATTCTAAAATATTTTAATGTAAATGAGAAACTAGAAATGAAAACATAAAAGTAATTTTTTTAAAATGGAAAAAATTAAAAGTAGGAAATTAGAAATAAAGAAAATAAAACATTAAAAATAACGAAAAAGAAAAAAAATAAATTGTTCCATTGGTAAGGTTCAATTTTTCCAGGGGTAGTAATAAATTGTTTTGGCGGTAAAGATCATTTGTTCCTGTAGTAAAATATACTATTGCTTAAAAAAGTACTTTCGCTGGGCAGATGCATCAGTGCAGTAAATAGAGGAAATATAAAAAATAAAATAAAAATTATAAAAAGAACGAAAAATTTAAAATTAAAATATAAAAAATTAAAATGGGTGGACAATTTTTTTAAAAAATAAAGGAAAGTAAAAGAATAAAAACATTTTTTATAAAAGGTGTAGAAACTAGAAAGAAAAAGAGAAAAATCTAGAAAACAGCCCACCACCTCAGCCCACATAAACGCGTGCACCAAGAAAAACGGCCCAAAATCACGTACGCGGGCGTGAGCGTCAGGTGGCTGCGTGTTACTGCGTCACGGAAGTTTCCCGGGTAATTACTCCATTCCAAAATTATTGTTATTAAATTTGAATTAGTTGATGACAACTATTTTCGAACAGATAGAGTATAACAATTAGATCAAGATTTTTGATGCCAAATTATCATACCACAGCGATAAATGCAGGATATTACAGCAGATTGAACCTTCAGAAATAATGTGCTATTTTCTTCTGTTAGTTTTTATATTGTTTTACCACGAAAATTAACTGCGTTTCTGTTCTGAGAGACTGAGACCCTGCGAGAAAGCTACATGTATGCTGAGTACCTTTAGAAGAGGAATGATATCAGACGTTCTTCAGTCTGCCGTTGCTTCCACCCAGTCTCGTCAGGAGATAATATCGTGGTTACCTTTTTATCCTCGTATCCTACAAAGGGTAAAAAGGCATCCAGAAAGCATAAAGCAATTTATCTTGAGAAGTGTATTTTGTTTTTTGAAGGATTGAACTATTTTTGGAAGTTTGGAGTCCTTCCAGATGATATTAACTTGAAAAATGATTGCAAAAGTGACTGACTAAAACAAATATTTTTTTCCTCAACATCTTGCTATAAAAGTGTCTGTCTAAAACTTATTATAGGATCTACACATGCAAAAACTTGACACGAATCTAGCTTCTGATGAGGGTTCTGCTACAGTGCTGTGTCGGATGGCAATCTTGCCTTCAAAAAAAAACAACGGATGGGATTGTTGAAGCTTGTCTTGACATTGCTGGACTCTTGTATGGCCTCAAAGTCACAGTGGCAAACATCACAGCTTTTGCGGTCGTCAAGAAATTTTACTCAGCACCTTATGCTGATCATAGCCTTACAACACCTTCACCTTTATCTGATACGCGCATTCGAAAAATTCTACATGGTATTTCAGCACCACAGGATACATGCCTTCCCTTTCAGAGACGAGGCGTTATGGATGCTTGCCAACACACAGGATAGCTCAATGTTTTCCTTTCGAACAATAATAATAACTCCAGGCAGAAAACAAAAAAGAAAAACCGGGACAGAGCAAGTCTTCTTGTCTGGCACGCTCTGTGACTCTGCACGCCGGTTCAACCACGGCTACCCAAAGCCGGTCTGGCCAGACCGACCGGCGCCGGCAGTCTTCTACGGCAGCTTCGCGGAGCCCTCAAAACGAGAGACAACGCAACCAGGAGACCAAAGACCGGACCGAGTTAAGCAAAACCAACAGGACCACAGAAAGGCTTTGCAACGAGGCGACCAAGATCGATCGAGCCGGCCGGGACCTGAACGCACAAAGGTCAAGTCGGCAAGTCTGACGCGCGTGTGGAGAAGCGAAGACGCTTCCGCAACCACGAGCAAATAACCAAACAAACCCCCAAGATCCGCTCCCGACCGGCCTTCGGTCCCACGCCGGCGACGTCGCCGTCGTGGAATTTACGTGACGGCGAGCTGACCGGCGCCCGGACGAAAGTCCAGCAGCGATGGAAGTGGTAGTGTCGGAAAGCGAGAGGGGGACCGGTCATCGCTTCGCCTTTCCACCGGTGCACGTCCGCAACGGAATTGCACCGGTCCAACATTTCCACCGCTGCTGTCGCCGTCCCGCCGGCCGCCGCCATCCGGTGCCAAAAAGAGCCGGCGTCGATCGAGGGGGTTCCGGACAGGATCTTCTGTCTACGGTGTGGGAGAGGCTTTTGTGCTGGACCACAGCTTGCAGATTACAAGTAGATAGCTGCTCCTTCTTTCTCTTTTTTCCTTTTTCTTTTTCCTTTTGGAGAGAGATTACTACGAACGGTTGTTTGACTGAATTTTGCCGTGAACAATTGAACATCGTCGCAGGTCCAGCTGGTACACCTAGTGTAGTTGACACTTGTTCGAAATTGCATAATAATTGTTTTTGTGAACATATAGAAAGTAGATTCAACCAGAACCAATTTTTGAAACATTATCCAGCCATCAAAATAAGCTCTTTTTTTCTGACCCTTACTTTTCATGTATTTAGCGGAGCAGCACGGTGCTGATATTGGCATTTTAGTGCGGAGAGAAAGGGGAGTTGTGGTAGGATAAGAAATAGGCTTGTGGTCATATCTGCAAAATCAAAATAAAGTTACACCTAAGATCGTGATGGCTAATCTGCTCAGAGGGTAAAGTGACTGTGCCAGTTTACTAATACTAGGTTTTTTTTCAAATGAATTAATATATTAAATAAGATAGAATTATTTATGAACAAAACTTACTCAAGTAGGCAAAATTCATAATGAGCCAAGCCAGTCCACCAAGAGCAGCTGATACTTTGTTTCACATTTTTTAAATTCATTGCTAAAAAGTATACTGACACTGTTTCAAGTTTTTAATTTTATCTCTAAAATGAATCATAAATTAAATCAAAATATTTATTGAAAGGGGAGTTTTCTGGGCCTTAAAATGAGCTCTTTTCTCCGGTCCTTGCTTTCTACGCACGCATGTAACAGAGCAGTTGTCAGGAGACAAGAAAGAGAGGATATGGTTGCCGCAACAGTAAAATAGGAAAACGGCACCCAGCTGAGATAGCAAAATTGGTCTAGCTAAATCTGGTCACTTCAACAAAAAGAGCAGTTTTGAGGGGACAACAAAGAAGGGTATTGTTGGTATCATGTACACGGAGTATCTTTGGGCTCGGAGTGAGTACAAAAGCTCAGCTATGAGCTACGGTCCACGGTTCAACCTGCGGCCCACAGAGGACCGCGTAACGCCAAGAACGTACCAACCTCAGGGGTCAGAATTGTACGAACACCACAACTCGACCATCGAAAAGTTGGGGTTGCACGACGACAAGACTCAACCAGCTAACGGCTAGAAGTCGAACGCCTCTGCTTGACCCTCGAGGGTCAGCCACCGCCTTAGCCATTGACACCTACTAAGCACAGAGATTTCTGACAATATACAGCAGTAGGTAAAGCAACCTTGCCAGAGGAAAAGCGTGCCAGAATGCGATAAAGCAATCAGACGATCGGTAAAACATCCCTGCGGAAGGTAAAGCGAAACGGAAAAGTGTCTTTCGTCCTCTACAACTGGACAAAAGACGTACGAAGGACATCGACAATCTGCTCTGGCGCCAGTGGGGGCCAGACAACCAACTCAAGCGGAGGGCCAGAAGGTTTCGTAGGCGTCAAGTTGAAGACCTTGGTCCGACCCCTATATAAAGGGGTACAGGGGCCCTTAGAGAAGACGAGTTAAATTCAAGCTATTCCACTGTAACCAATTCACCCACGCATGATAGGGTTCTTGGCTCGAGCCAATGCCCTTCCGCCATTGTACTCGTGTTTTTGAGTTATACGATTTGATCTCTCTCGTCCTGGACGTAGGGTATTACGCCTCGCTGGCGGTCCGAACCAGGTTAAACTCTTTGAGTCTTTCATAGACTAGGTCATTTCGAATACGAAGAGCGCATTTATACTTCCTCCGATTACGTAAATTTTACTGTGCCGATGATAAGAACACCGACAGGTATGGTTGCCCTATCATTAAATTCGAAGGGAGATTTATCTATCGAACAATATAATGTTAGCTTCGCATGTGGGACACTGAACAGAAAACATTTGTCTACAGGACACCGAAAATGAATTGCGAGTAGCGTCCTACAGAGATTTTTTTTTCATTTAGTATCCTATAGAGGAAATCAAGTTTATCCAATGTGCCACAAACAAATTATCCCAAAATTAAGGTAGCGAAATGGTCTAGCTAACTATGCTGTCCAGGGGCAAGTGACCGGCATTCAATCAACCCAAAGATCAGTTTTGTACCAAGGGACTTGAACGAAATACTAAAGAAACAGTTATACATGAATAGAAGCAAAATAAATGCTACTAAAATTAAAGCCGCTAGTTTGTTTTGAATAAAATGAATGATAAAAAACGATATTAGAAGTCAACGGTGATTTTATACTGCACTGTTCATCTAGAAAAAAAAAACAAAAAGGCATGCATAATTGGATCAGTTACGCCTGATCCGCATGAAATCCAAGCGACCTCTAGTGGCCCCATCTAGATACTTTTCTTGGTCATCATCATCCCATGCATCACGTCTCCAGATTGGAGCCTTTTGACCTGCTTAATTAACCTACTCAGCGTTCCCACTAACAATGACACTAGTCTACGACTTTCAACTGGATATTTAATCCGGCGTGTGAGTCAAAGAATGTGTTTAACTTCCTACGTTGTGAACGCAATGCAAGCGAGAAAGATACGAAAGCAGGGCCGAAAGAACCACGGCGGCATCGTTTCGCGGCCTGCTTTACACCTGCTGGCCACCTTTTTCCCTGGTAACCCTCGGGGATGTTTAGAGTATCGCGGATACAAAAAAACGTATCCGTTCACCACTTCGTCCCTGCTCCTCCTCCTCCTCCTCCTCCTGCCGACCTCCACACACGCTCGCTTGCTCTGCCTTTAGACGAAGCAGAAAGGAAGGAAGCTCAAAAGCGAACGTGCGAGATCGATCGATTGAGGCGCAAACCTAAACAAGAACCTGAGCCGTGGTGGGATCCTGTGCAAAAGTGGGTACACGGGCTCCATTTTCAAAGCCTTTCCTACGTCTCTCTCTCTCTCTCTCTGACTCTGCGTCGTCGCGTCCACTTTTCGATCGGCTTCCTTGCCTCCCCGGGGGGCCTTCTTTAACATTCGTTCCTTGGGCGCGCCGGCAGGGGGGGCGCACAGGACAGGGGGGTCGCATCCTGCTGCCCAGTTCGTTCCTCCACGCCCAAGGAAAGCGGCACGCCGCTTTACCCAAACAGCCGTCGCCTTCTTCCTCGCTCGCGCCCGTTCCTTCCTTCACCTCGCGCTCCGCTTCCGACCGCCGGTACATAAGTAAGCGCGCGCGGACCGCACCGCGTGGTGTGGTCGCGCCGCGGAAACGGAAGAGCCAGCCCAGAAGGCGTGGGTTGCAGAGACGTTTGAGTCAGACTCCGAATGAGCAAGCCAGCTGCCATAGCATCTTCTACGGCCGCTGGTGTCTTCTCTTCTTGCCACTGATTCGTGGTGGTGGTGCTTCCCCGAGCGTGCGGAGACGGAGAGTTCGATCGGCGGCTCCGTGTGCATGGGAGGAGGAGAGCACGGTTCTGCACCACCAGGTCAGTCTGCGACTCTCTGTTCTGTAGTTTCTTGTTCGGGGTTGTGGTTCCGGCGGGAGATTACGAGCCCCGTTCTTGATTTCTTCGGGTTGGATTGGAACAGCTGTACTGCATGCTGACATGCTCTGTTTCTGTGCGTTTCCTGTTGATGAAATTACGTGTCCGCTGTCACTGGAACTGTTTCTGTCGACTTCGATTCAGAGAGATGGTCGCGGGCTAGAAGCGAAAACCGGGTTTTCCTGAACTCCTAAACTGATCACGTTGCACTCGTTCGCCTTCTCTTGCTTCGTTCGCACCTCTTCGCATTCCAGCCCCACTTCCCTGAAGGAGAATTTTTCCAGTCAAGCGCTTGGAAAAATTACGTCGGCTCCAGTGCACCTTGGTGCTGTTCATTGTTACTCCGATATTTACTTTTCAGAATGTCTTGAATGAAGATGAAAAAAGAAGAAATTTATTCAGCCAGACATTACGACTAAACTAATTGACTGCCAATAATCATGTACTTCTATGCTCCCATATTTCTAAATTTATGAGCCGCCTAGAAATTCCGGGGAGTCTCTCCTTTCCCTGGTGTGAATACAGCACTTCCAGTCTTCCCTTGTAGTACACTGTAGCGCTACTGTTGTCTTGTTTCTTCCGTTCGCGCCATTCCTTTGACTCACTCGACCTGTTAGGCACGGAAGCAAATGAGTCCCGGACACAAAAGTCGTCTTCCCGGAAGTTACGCCACTTTCTTCTGCCAAGCAAGTACTGCTAGAAATTTGGCAGAAAGAACCGGCACATTTTTTATGGCCTATCTAGGCATGAAACATGAACGCTTCTATTGAAATTGGAAGCGTGCAGACCTCACCTCAGGTTGATCTGCACTCTGTTGCTTCTATCTACTAGTTCCATCTTCTTCTTCCATGCGTGAGAATATCAGTAGCTGCAACTGCATACGTACGCACATGCAAAAAAAAAATGACCGCACTGCAGAGATCTATGGCTCTGGTTCTTTATCTGTGTCTTTGCACGTCTGGATCAAGTTCGGAGCGTAACTCTTGTAGGTTTTCTGGTGGCAGCTTGCTGACATGGAACCGAGGAGGTTGGAGCAGTTAGCGTTCCTGCTCTGCTGCTTCGCGGCGCTCACATGGCGGTCGCACGCTCGAGCGCACGACCAGTGCGCTCTGCACCAACCCGGACACACAGCCCGCACTGGGACAGGTGAGTAAACCCTGATGCAGTAATAGATAAATCTTCCAAAAAAATCATCTTTCGCCTTTCCGGTATCATGTAATTAATCCAGTACGCTTAGAATAGACATCTGTCAATGGGGGTAAAGGAGCATGGATGCAAGGACAGCAATGTTACCAAGATTAACTGATCTGATTGACATTGTGCTTTGGCTGTAGTGCAATCTTACTTCGGTGTGTTTGTAGCTTTCCAGTTGACATGGACCATGTCGGCAGTATATTCTTGCCTTTGGATGGTACCTGAACTTTTGGTTGGTTGTGCTGATCAGTGCATAGGTTTTTGTCCGAGGCGGAAAACAGATCCGAGAGTGCGCTGTCAGTGAGAACGAGAAGGGTCGATCCACTCAATGGACTTGAGAAGTACGAGGGAGGGTACAATATCACTGACAAGCATTACTGGAGTGTAAGCTCTTTGCTTCTCTGAAAGTGTCTGAATGTACTCTGCACACTCAAAAAAAACAAGAATATATACCTCTGCTTCGCTGAACTAGAACATTGTTAACCGAATCATGCATACTGAATGAATTGTATTTAGGGCATTTATTGTTAGTGATTGAAATGTCAATACACAACGTTATGAATTGAAATTTTTCAGACTGCCTTTTTGTAACGAATTGTTGGACTGTGACTTAACATCTAATTTATGTCAATACGAGCAGTTAAACTGATTATCGCCTTGTTTACCTTTTTCAGTCGACCATATTTACAGGTCGATCAGGATATATTATTGCAGCCCTGTGGCTTATCGGTGGCATAATTGCTGTGGGAACCCTTCTCGTCTCTAAGGTTTTCTTCGCAAAAAAGAGTGCAAGATACACGGACTTCGACTATTTCCTTGATAGATACCAAATTCTGATTGCGATACTGTGTATCCTCCTTGCAGTTTTCGTCATGTAAGTTGGTCATATCTGAAATGTATAAATTATTTATCATTTTTAAATGTATGCGCAAATACATTAACAATCTTATATGAAATCTTCTTGCAGAGTTGCATCAGCAGTCGCAATTCGCGGCACTGTAAAGTTCCACTCAAGGGCAGAATCTGTGAAGGACATCATCGGGACAACTGCGCTTGAAGCGACTGCCACGATTTACAACATAACAGGAGCTATTTATAAGATGCAAAACACTTCAAGGCTATACAACTACAGCAGCCAAGCTTGGGATCATCTGAACTCGACAGTAGAGGTGCTGAACTCTGAAGCTCTGGAGATTCAGACGAAAGCAGAGGAGAACATGCGTCTGGTCAGCAACGGAATCAATACACTGTAAGAACATTACACAATCTGATCAAGAACTATAGGTTCTTTTTCTTACCTTTGGTTCATCTCTCAAGTATCATGAGAGCTAAGACAAGATGGTAATTTTTAGGGAAGCTGTGACAATTTCAACCGTGGCTCTGAATCTTTGTGCAGTACTTTTGTTGCTGGGTACGTAAACATAATGCATTTTTAAAAATGAAATGTCACTCATTCGTTAGAGTTAAAACTGATGATAGATATTCCTTTCCTGATTACAGTTGGGAAGCCACTAAGACTGCAAAAGCTGTGCTATATGTGAGTATTCTCATCTTCATCTTCAAACATCAATTGGAATCAACAAAAACAGTGAAATTTCAGCCCCTTACAGCAACCTAATTCCATGAAACATTCTGCGACAGGTGCATTACCTTCTGCTGGATACTGACGACCTTCTTCTGGATGTACTTCGGCCTGTACTACTTCTTCGACAAGTTAGCCGGCGACACTTGCGTCGCCCTTGATGAGTACCAGCTGAATCCTCGGAACAGCACGCTGGGCACCATCATTCCCTGCAGCGAGAAGCTGTCCAACAACACGATACTGCACGACGTCGGTGTAGGTATCCACGACATAATTGATCAGGTGAATTCGAACATCTACACGATAAAATCGGAGTACCCTGTGAAGCATCTGGACTACATCTGCAACCCGTTCGCCGGGCCGCCGACGTATCAGTACCAGCCGGAGAACTGCCCCACTGGCGCCGCCACCATCGGTGACATACCTCTGGTAAAGTAAAGACAAACTCTTTA
Source organism: Zoysia japonica (assembly GCA_001602275.1). Lineage (NCBI taxonomy): Eukaryota > Viridiplantae > Streptophyta > Magnoliopsida > Poales > Poaceae > Zoysia > Zoysia japonica. Next base: position 103,720 of record BCLF01000197.1, read on the forward strand.
CAATTCAGATTTTAGATCGGTTTGGAAGGTGGTATTGACGCCAGGATTATCTTCACGTTCTATAGATTCTTAAGAGGCTGACGTGCTCCGACTTCGGCGGCGGCGCCAACTGCGCGGCAGCAGACCTCTCGTCGGCGATCGACTACGACAAGGTGCAGTCGTACACGAGCTCCATCCAGAACGTGCTGGACATCTTCCCCGGCACGGAGCGGCTCGTGAGCTGCGATCTGGTGAAGGCCGGCTTCGCGGACATCGTGGACAACCAGTGCGCACCGATGCGACGCGGCGCGCGCACGGCGTGGGCCGCGCTCGCCGCGCTGTCAGCAGCCATGGTTCTGCTGCTCCTTGTCCAGCTCGCCGCGGCCGGCGGCGGCGGGCACCCTGGCGACGAGCGCCTGTCGGTGAGGCACCTCACGTCGTCAACCAACTCGGAGATTTCGGAGGCCGAGTTCGCCGAGATGCACGCCAAGAAAGTGCGGATCAGAGTCGGGCCGTGAGCCAAGGGAAGCAGGACAGGATTCTTTTTGGTGTGTTATTCTTTGCGTTTGCATCCTTGCAAAGGAGATAGATATGAGGATACGAGATGATGTATACCGCTTACTGCCGGCGGTAGAGACTGTTCAGAAGAGATCGTCCACCGCTGGCGCGCCATTGCCACAAAATGTTTGGCTTACGTTTTGTGTGATGGTCTGGAGAATCCAGCCATCGTGTTGGTTTATAGTATAGGAGAAAATTGATTGGGTGTTGTCGTGAACTTGATCTGGAAAAGGAAGGGTAATCACAGAATGAGTTTTTTTTTTCTTTTTGCTATTTTAACACTTCTAAAATGTGACTTTGCCGGAATAACACTCTTAATATGGGCTTTTCTAAAACAGTATTATCATCATTGCCAAACCTTACAACACATCTTTACCCAAGAAAAATAGCGGGCTAAACCATTAAGTGGTGGCCTTCAACAAAGCTAAAAGTAGCTATCCCGGCTGTAGCGGAAGCTAAGCCATTTAGTGGTTTTTAAAAATTAAGGAAAAATATAATCTGACCATAGTGACATATTTCCAAAGGATAGTAGCAAAAATGTCACCAAAAGTTCAAGATAGTAAGATAGAGAACATGATAACAGTGGACAATAACATAGAGAGAATAATAGCAACAAAAGGCCATCAGGAAGAACAAGATAATGACACCATGGTCACCATTGAGACAATACTATTCTAGTCATCAAAATCGAGCCATGGTGAGACCTATCAATGTTATCATCATCAAAATCAGAAAAAATGCATTGCAATGTCGCCATCATGATCTTATGAGTCCGAAGATGAAGGTATTCAGTATAGCTTTGCAATGTCGCCATCATGATCTTATGAATATTTGATATGCTTGTGTCACATCAATCAAGCCTCACTTATCTCACCCCTCCTCTCACCTCTTGAAAGACAAAAAATTATTTATCAACATAACTGTTGATTCAATATATTTATGACACAATAATAGATGGTCCCTGATAGGGGCTAAAATGGGATGAAAAAAAATCCTCTCTTTTCCCTATATGTTGCAAATATCATACCTCTTCTTTCTCTATAGAAGCTTATTTGTAGGTTTTATTGACAATGACTTTTGAATAATGGTTTTTATAAATTTAGTTAATTTATTATTAAATAAAGTATATACTATATAAATATTTTAATGGTGAATTTATAAATATAAATCTGATGTTGATCAAGTTAATTAAATTTATAAAAATCATTAGTCAAAGTCGTAGTCAACAATTTAGAAATAAGCTTCTATTAAGACGGAGGTAGTACAAAATATCTTAGCTCTGTCGAGTTTCATGCCCACTGTATATGTTATATACTACCTCCAGGTTTAACATATTAAAAGTTAATAGTGACAATATTTTAAAACCAAAAGGAGTATTTCTCAATTGGTTTCTAAAAAATCATGTGAAATATTTTCATCTCTCCCGGGTGCTCACACAACAAGGAATAAATTTGGCAGGTGCATTTAAAGTTGCATGAATATTATAAATTATTGCCACACTTGAAGAATATATTGAAACTTCAAATTCAAAAACTATATGTTGATTTAAATTCAAAAAATAAGTCCCATTGACCTTCCTCAACTATCGCAGTTCTTTGGTTTTCATCTCTCATTCAGAATATCAGATATTTTAACTCTTTCAACTTTTCAACCCCTGTTTTTTCTCTTTGATGATTTTGAGGACGGTGTTGTCCTACACTCTTATGTGGCAAGATGATGTGGCATTTTTTGCTAACATGGATTGCTGACGTGGACCCAAACCGCACCTAAAATCATCGAGGGAGAAAAAATGAACGGATTGAAAAGTTGAGAGTTAAAATATCTGTTATTTTAAATGATGAATGAAAATCAAACAGTCACGATAGATGAGGGAGATCAATAGAACTTATTCCTAAATTCAATGGCAAACATTTGAAATCTCGATTGGTGCAAAAAAAACAGACCGTAAACGGGTCCAGATCAGGGTTTAAAAAACTGGCGAAAACCAGTTGGTTTTTGTAGTTTTTGGCAAAACCGGTTCAGTCGGGTTAAATATACTGACCGGTTTTAACTCGAAAATCGCAATAGGCACACGGTAAATCGATCGGTTTCACCGGTTAACGGATCGATTTTCTGCTTGAAACAAAACCGATAAAGTGCCGGTTTTTTAAACCTGGGCCCAGTATGCATCCAGCCGGCAGCCGTCGGCCCGAGCCCTCCGCCCAGCCCTGGATCGTAAACGGCCATGACCATACCATACGGATCTGTCCGACATCTCTCGCCAAGGACCAAGTCCACTCCAGCGTCGTCACTCCTCTGGCAAAGCTATGGCCGCGCCGCGCCGCCGTCTCCTCCTCCTTGCCCTCCTCGCCGCCGTCCTCTCGTTTCGCTTCGCGTCCGCCTTCCAGTCCGATGAGCTGGTCCTCAATGACGACGAGGAGTTCGAGGGCGTCAGCGCCCGCTCCGCCGCCTCCCCCCCTCCGGTGGTCTCCTCCCGCCGCAGATCCTCAGATGCTTCGTTGGCTGGGGCTGGCGAGTCCAACGTTGTGCAGTTCACACTCGAGCACGACCTAGGCAACGGCAAGGGGTTCGTCCCGGCGGGGTCTTTCTCCGCCCGCCTCAAGTCCACCGCGCATGGCTCGCAGGTACGGCTACCCCCGCGCCCTAAGTGAGTGGCCTTTTTTTTTTTTGGCTGATCTTCTTTGCCTACCTGCTCCCTGATCCGTAATCTGTGGGGTGGCTAGTATATGGTTCATGGCTGTTAATGTGGTTTGCCGGAGCTTGACATTGGATTAGCAGATGCTGTGCTCGTAGTCCAGTTAGTAGCTTCAAGTTCTTTGGTCAGGAATTATGTGGACTGCACACTTCATTGGCAGAAAAGTTTACTGGGGATTGAATCTGATAGTTACCAGTATTGTTTCTGTATATATTTGAATTGTATCTCTGGGGGGGGGGGGGGGT
>BCLF01000197.1:114778-128086 GCA_001602275.1 Zoysia japonica
GTGGCTAGGACTGGCTGCATGTCATGTTCAACTCTTGTCGACGATATCATTTTGGATTTACATACACCTTTTTTTATTTGTTATGAAATAATCAGTATTATAGGGGAATGTTTTAACATTCCATGTTAGCTGTCCCGTCTTAAAATATAAGGTATTGTCATCAGTAGTTCACATGCTATAGAAAAAAGGAAAATTTCTTCATTCATGGTTTGTCTTCCTAGGCCACTCCCTGCCTTAGCCGCTGCCCTTCCTTGCCTTAATCCAGCCGCACCACGGTCCATACACATCACTTCTGCTTCAAACCCCCTCTACAACCTTACCACTCGCCACCAATATTCCCTACATGCAACTGTTATAAGAAAGAATCTACCCACTTTGAAAAACGTCAACTGGAATAGCAATCGAAATTCCAGTTAACTCATATTATATTCTGTTGGTGCCTTATATTGCAGGATGGTGTAAATATTTTGGCCGTTAACTATGGTTCTGTTGGTGGATGTCAATACCCACGGCCAATGAAATTAGTAAGTTCTATTGAACACACTTTTGAGAATTCCTTGTACTTAATAACTTAAATTAGATCTCTGTGACCTGCGACATGTAAACTCCCTGAAAAGCACCGTGTTTTTTTTTTACTATGAACTGCTCTTCTACTCTTATTCTTGTTTCCTTATGGTATTTGACTATTACCAGGCATTCAATTCTTATTTTTGTTCCATTTGCCTTATTCTAGTAATGCAATGATACGCAGCTCTCCTGCGTGTTCGAGAAAACATAGAATGTTCCATCTTCCAACTTCCATGATATTATTGTATATTATAAATAGCATTTCTGTGCTTTATGTACGTTGTCAAATGACATACAAGGTTATGGCGACTTATTTATTTACATGTTTCAATTTCTTATTATTTCAGCCATCAAAGTGGATATTTAATTCATATGCTGTTCTAAAGACCGCTGAACAAGCACCAAGGTAAATTTCAGCTTTACATTTAGCTAAGGTCGAGACAATATTAAATTTCATCTTTACTTTCTGTTATTATTTAATATGAATGTATAATATCAATGCACATGAAATGATGAAACAACCAAATAACTTTTAGTTACTGGAAGTCGGGAAGACGGGAACAGACTGATGTAGTTCGTGCTCAAATAACAGCTGTTCCTAGTTCCTTGTTGTCCTGTATGTTAACCATAGTAAACTACGTCATGGGGATGGTATGATGGCATGGTAAGTCTAGGGGAGGGAGACTACGGATGGGTTAGAAAATATTCGTGTTGGACCAGAATATTTAACTGATTTTTGCTTTAAGTTAATCAAAAGGCTACTGATATAAGCCTCGTTCCTATGTAACAAATCTAAAATTAATTCCTGCTTAAGTTTTTTTTAATCAAAGAGCCATTAAAATATATGAAAGTGATAAAAAACTAACTAATTGCACACAAGAGAAACTCCAGCATTTCCTGATATTTGGGAAATTGGGTGCTCCAGCAGTGCATTAATACTTTTTCCCAACAATTAATGGCCATCACCAATCGTTATTTTTGTGTGGACATTGCACTATTCCCTTACTGCTTGACACCCCACCCTGTCTGCTGGCCACCCAAAGCTCAGCCATGGCCTAAATCCGCACTGCCCTGTCTTGGGTCATGGATGCTGACCTCCCGCAAGGCAGCAAAGGGTCATGCTGCCCTGAGCTTTTTGGAATTATGCCCACGCCTAGTTGTGGCATTGCCAAAATTCCCTCTCAGTGGGCTTCTCTAAAATGCCAGCACAACATGGATTCATCTCTATTTTTACCCACTATCTGTTTTATTGACCAAATTGACATCACGGTGAGGTTGGCCTGCCAGCATGGCTTGGCGCGTGGGTGTGGATGCACACAATCTCAGCCATCGTCCGTTGTACGTAGGCAAGCATGACCACCGCCAGCATGGCCAAGCCTGAGGTGAGCTCGACCACCGCCGCTGCCTTGACCTATTGTGAGACAAGCTCAGACATGTTCGATAGCCGTCGCTACCTGCCTGGCCGTAGACAAGCTCAACCCAATGTGGCAGGTGGGGAGGAAGAAGAAAATGGTGTCCTTTTTCTGCTGTTGACTTTGCCAAGCTGGAGCAGGCGTCCCACCACATGTGGCAGGCGGTGGGCATAGCGGCAGTGGAGCAGGTGGCGTGGTGGGGTGGGGGAGTGGAAAATGAGATAGTGTGGTGGGGTGGGAAGGAGCGGGTGCTGTCTGCAGCGGTTGGCGGCGGCAGGGAAGAGCATGGTGTGGAGGAAAGAATGTAAGGGTAATTTGGCCAATAATATAGGCGATCAACTAAATAGAACTGAATCCATTTTGATGTGGACATTTTAGCGAAGACTATGGCTCAACGGGCATTCTGGCAAAGCCGCAACCATGCGGGGGCATAATTCCAAAAAGCTCTGCTGCCTGGAGGAGCTTTGTGAGTCCCCCCTGCCTCGCGAATTCATGATGTCCTGCCACCTAGCCCATCGATCTGTTGAAATTGTTCTAGGCCTGAATCTACTCGGGACACGTCACTGTGCTTCAGGTTTTGCCTCCTGTTGCACCCATGAATGCTGTGACATCAAGGAGCTGAAGAATGCTGGTGAATAGGAAGTCACCATCAAGTGAACTATGCTCTCCCTTTGTCGATTTCACCCAATTGAAGCCCACCAAGGCTGTCATGCTGTTACAGCTAGAGGCCACATTGCAAGTCTCCCCCTGCTTTGGGCATTGACTGAGCTAAGTAGGCTACTTGTGGTTGTGGCTTTGTAGTTTGCTGCCATGTTGGTGGTAGATGCTTGTGCTCGTCCTTCGCACAGATGTAGGTACTCTAGCTCGTCGAAGTAGTACTAGGAGCTTGTCTGGGTCGCAAGGGACCATCACTGGCTAGGTGGGTGTTAGCAATGGAGGAGGAAGAAGAAACTTGGCGGGGAAGAAAGGAAGAACAGAGTAGCAGAGAGCGGATAAGAGCAAGGACAGGAATGATTATCTTGAGTTTAGTTTGTTACATATTCAATAACCCTCTCACCAACTCCTCTAGGGATTATATAGCCTGTCCCGCTCTTTACATCATGACCCATTCAGGTCCGTGTGTGCGCACACAAGGGCGGCGTTTGTGTGACCCGCGATGCAATGAAACAGTTGTTGTCGGATGAGCTACAGGAACCCCATGTGTCGGATGAGCTACAGTAGGCGCGCTGACATTCCCTCTAGTTGCTGCCTGTCCCCAAGCAGACGCCGCCGGAAAGCGAGACTTGAGAGCTTCCTTGTCCTCCCAACTGGCCAGCAATGAAGCTAAGCCGGACCATTGCACCTTGACTTGAGCTATCTGCGCACCACGATCGATCAAGCGGCGTTCCAGCACCTGCAAAGGAGCACAGCTTGTGTATCTTCAGGAAGATATCCAGTCACCTGAATATGATGCGGTACACATGCTTTCAACTGGGACACATGGAAAAAAGGATGAACGGTGCTGGATGAAGGTAGCTGAAGTTTGTAAGCCACCGACCCTACTTTGGCCAACACCTTGTAAGGACCGAAAAACTTGGAAGCTCAATTTCTGATTAGCTCAGAGTTGCCACCGATGACTGAACATACGGCTGTAGCTTGAGATACACCAGATCATTGACCTGAAAAGAACATTCTGATCTGTTTTTGTCAGCCTGCTGTTTCATGCGAGTCTGAGCGTGGAGCAAGTGCTGCTGAATCAACTTCGTCATCAGCTCACGCTCTTGCAACCATTGAGACAGATCGCCTATTGGTGTCACGTATTGAGTTACATGCACCAACCAATTGACCCTAAAAGCTTAAGCTGATAGGGAAAGGTGGGCAATTCACTCCCCCTCACGTGCAGCTCTCGTAGGCGCAAACGTGAAATTGGAGTAGGCTACAATTTATTTTAATAAATTGTGCCCGTCAGGATTCGAACTCGAGATCTCTGGCTCTAATACCATATTGAGTTGTATGCACCAACTAGTTGACTTCAAAAGCTTAAGCTGATGAGAAAAGGTGAGCAATTCACTTATACTCCAATATTACCGAAGAGTCCAGTATACCAAAGTGCCGTGGTGAATAGCCATACAGAACTTCAAATGGAGAACGGCCCAAAGTGGAATGTAAGCTTGTGTTGTACCAATACTCAGCCAGAGAAAGCCAATAGCGCCATTTGTGAGGACATGCGTGAACAAAGCATCGCAAGAAGGTCTCGAGACGCTGGTTTACCCGTTCCTATTTGTCCGTCGCTCTGAGGGTGATAAGCAGTACTCATGCAAAGCTGTGTGCCGGATAGAAGAAAGAGCTGCTGCCAGAATGTGCTGGTGAAAATCCGATCACGGTCAGATATGATGGCCAATGGCATACCGTGAAGGCGATAGCCATGAAATCCTAAACGGTAAACGATGGTACCCACCGTTTAGGTTTTTTCAGTTTAAACGGCTATTTAAACCGGTTTAATCAAGCTCAAAATGAGATTAAACGGTTTAAACGGTCTAAACGGCCTAAACGGTCACCCTCCGTTTACAGTTTAAACGGGTTTAAATGCTCGTTTAAAACCATTTAAGAAAACAATGGGCGATAGACATGGTCTAAGAACAGCTTGGCCACCTTTGCGGCAGTTAACGGGTGACGAAGAGCCTAGAAATGAGAAAACTTAGAGAATTTGTCCACAACCACTAGAATGCAATTGTAAGTACTGGAGAGAGGTAAACCTTTGATAAAATCTAGCGATACCACATCCCATGCACGTTCTGGAACAGGTAACGGTTGAAGTAGTCCAGCATACTTGGCACGGTCCGGTTTAGCTTGTTGGCATACTGAACATGATTGCACATAAGCATGCACAGCGGACTTCATGGCTGGCCACATGAATAACTGCTTCAAACGTCTGTAAGTTACCGGCACTCCTGAGTGACCACCAAGAGCACTGTCATGCACCACCGCAATCAATCGTTGTTGCAAGTTAACATTACTGCCAATCCATACGCGACCGTGATAACGTAACAGGCCGTCATGTCATGTGAAAGGAGCAGCAGAATCTGGTGTTACAGCAAGTTGAGTCAACAACTGTTTTAAACGCTCATCAGATTCATATCCCTTGATCACTTCCTGAATCCAGATTGGTGCACTGTGATACTGACAACTGAACAAAGCATTGTCAGCACACCGCGAAAGAGCATCAGCAGCACCGTTTTCAGATCCCTTCGAGTACACTTTCTGTTGCCACATTGTGTGCAGGCGTTGTTCATTGAGTTGTGTTAAACTGCGATGATCAGTAAATATAGTAAACTCTGTGAGTTGAAGATAGGGTCGCCACTGAGCCACCGCAGCGATAATAGCTAGATACTCTTTTTCATATGTAGATAACCTTTGATTCTTAGGACCCAAGGCCCGGCTCAGAAACGCCAAAGGATGTCCTTGTTGCATTAACACAGCGCTATGCCCGTTGCCGAAGCATCAGTATGAAGCTCTAACCGTTTGGTGCAATCAGGTACCGTCAACACTGGAGCTGATACGAGCGCCTGCTTTAATGCCTCAAATGCTGCAGAATGTTCAGAAGCCCAAATGAACAGAGCGTGCTTCTTCAACAAAGCAGTGAGACAGCGACTGATCACTCCGTAGTTTTTGACAAAACGACGGTAATATCCCGCGAGCCCCAAGAAACTACGTAAGGATTTGGTATCATGAGGTAACGGCCATGTTTGAATAGCTTCGATCTTCGCAGGATCAGTGGAAATGCCCTCCTCCGACAACATGACCCAGATAAGAAATCTTAGTCTGAGTGAAAGTACATTTCATATTCACATACCACTTGTCCCGACGCAATAGCTGCAACACAGCACGCAAATGCTCTAGATGCTCTGTGAGAGTGACTGTATATCAAGATGTCATTGAAGAATAGTAAAGCAAACTTGCGAAGTACCGGCGCCAAAGTATTGTTCATCGCACTCAGAAACGTAGCCGGTGCACCGGTGAGACCAAAAGCCATAACACGAAACTCGAACTGGCCCTGATGAGTCTGAAACGCCGTCTTGTGTTCTTCCCCCCGGACGTAACGGAATCTAATGATAGCCAGCCTTCAAATCCAGCTTACTGAACCAGCGAGCACGAGCCGACTCATCCATTAGTTCATCGAACATAGGAACATGGTCCTTCCTTTTTACTGTCATTGCATTCAAATACCGATAATCCACGCAAAAGCGCCACGATTGGTCCTTTTTAACCAATAGAACAGGAGAACAGAAAGAGCTCGAACTGCACCGAATGACCCCTTGCTGTAACATAGTGGCAACTTGTTGCTCTATTTCATCTTTCAGATTTGGTGGATAACGGTAAGGCCGTACATTAACAGTACTGCCCAGAATCAAGGGTATCACATGGTCATCACCATGACTTGGAGGAAGGCCAGTCGGTGTCTGAAACACATCATGATAAGCATCCAAGATGGCAGTCACTGATGCTGGATGGTCAGACACGTCACTCTCTGAGTTCTGAGTTCCGAAGTAAAAACAGTAGAATCATGTCCCTGTAACAACACTTGTTGCCCTTCATATGGAATAGAAAGCCACTTGTTCGCCCAATCAACTTTCATAGGACTGAATTGAGATAACCAATCCATCCCCAGCACAATGTCAAACTAAGGCAGCTGTAACACCTTGAAATCAGAGGAAAACCATACACCCTGAACCATCCAAGCAGCTTGTTTCAGCTCACTGTGACATGACAGCAGATTGCCATTAGCAACTTTAACTGCAATAGAATGAGGCAAAGACACAATGCCAGAGTCCATCAGCCACAGTTGTTGACAAAAACAAGTGTGAACTGCCCGAATCAATGAGAATAAGAACCTCTTTGTTCTGAATTGTCCCCAACAACTGCAGAGTTTTGACAGCACGATCACCGGAAACAGCTGCCTGAGATAATGCCATAAACAATTGGCCCGACTCTAGTGTAGTTGTAACCTGATCAGTAGACTCCAGCGACACTTCAGATAAAGTTCCCAAACCTCCTGCATAGCATGAAGTTGAATTGTGGAGGCACACTTATGACCGGGGCGCCATTTCTCTGCACAGCGATCACATAATCCTTTGGCTCGCCGATAAGCTTTCAACGATGCTAGCTTGTCATCAGTTGAACGCATGGTCATTGTGGGAGTGCGCTCAGATGAGAACCATCTGGCAGAGGAGTAATCTTCGGTGGAGGTGGCAGAGGTAGAGCTTGTCGAGAGACCGTCTTGTTGATAGATAGGTCATAATGACGCGGCTCCTTCCGCCGATGGAACTCCAGCGCTTCCTCCTGCACAAGGGCAAGAGCACAAGGAGCATCCAAATCACTGGGACATGGAACCATAATAATAGCTTAATCTCAACATGTAACCCATCAACAAATCACATTGTATCGAACAATGGATCTGCGTTCGCATCGTATGCCGACGGCTGATCAACCAGTGTCGAAAATTGGTCAATGTACTCAGCGACAGTGCCAGTTTGTCGAATGTGAAAGAGATTTTGAATCAGAGATTCGTACTGCTCACGGTTGAAGCGATCGTGAATCAATTGACAAAAACCCTCCCAATCCAGCTGTGGTACTTTTTTGTCAATCGACTGCAGCTACCGGGCAGCTGTGCTTTCGAAATGGATCGATGCGACCTGAATCCACATGGATTGATCAACGCCATACATGTCAAAATATTGCTCACAACTAGTTTTCCACAAATGTGGATTCTCACCCGAGAAGTGAGGAAATGAAATCTTAGGCAACTTGCCCGATCCTGACCACGTAAACTCCTGCTTCCACTAGGCGTTTTGGAAGCAAATGAACCCCGATGACCAAGTTGAGGGCGCGGGATTTGGTGTAAGAACGTACCCTTGACCGGGTCAGGGGTGTAGGTGTACACCATACCACCACCCTGATCCCGGTAATTCTTCTTGACAAGTGCCCATCAGGGCCGTCGGCCTGTGATCCGCCAGGTGAATGCACGGTCGTCGACCCATGATCACCAAGGACGCCGGGCTTGGAGCCGTTGACGTTCCACAAATCGCGCGCTTTGTGCATCTGGGAGAGATCGTGCTTGGTAGACTTGATCAACTGTTTGATGTCGGCAACTTCTGTCTCGATCGATGGTTGCCAAGTGTCGAAGGCTGTCGTTGCCGATTCCAGCGCAGCGACGCGCATCGTCACCGCGGCTTCCACCGTAGCAAGACGCGCCGTGGCCGCCTCGTCGAACGTCTCCATGTGTGCTGTGATAGTTGAGCGTAGCTCCGCCGAGATGACACCTGAAGTCGATGTAGCCGACTGCTCTAAGACGGAGAAGCGAGCCTCCCACTTTGCGTCCTGCTCGGTGAACTTCCTGTCGATAGCGTCAAGGAGTTGGAGTTGCGGGTCCATAGCCCCGTTGCGCTTCGCCATACGAGTGAAGTGAGATGACGAAGCCAGCGCCGAAGATCGTAGGCAATCTGATACCAGATGTTAGCAATGGAGGAGGAAGAAGAAACTTGGCGGAGAAGAAAGGAAGAACAGAGTAGCAGAGAGCGGATAAGAGCAAGGACAGGAATGATTATCTGGAGTTTAGTTTGTTACATATTCGATAACCCTCTCACCAACTCCTCCAGGGTTATATATTGCCTGTCCCGCTCTTTACATCACGGCCCATTCAGGTCCGTGTGTGCGCACACAGGCGCGGCGTTCGCGTGACCTGTGACGCAATGAAACAGCTATTGTCGGACGAGCTACAGGAACTCCATGTGTCGGATGAGCTACAGTAGGCGCGCTGACAGTGGGGGTTCTTGCATGGGCAGTTGTGCGTGTGGCTGGCGATGTGAGAACGAACGGGAGAAGTTATGGGGAAGTGTACCCTGGAAATTGTTTCAGTCAATCATGCTTTATTTGCATTTCTGTTGCACCTCCTCGTATGCATTCCATGCTATTATATTTCTACAACGTTGTGTTTGCAGAACTCCATCGTTTGCTGATCAGTTAATTGAAGCTGAAAACGGGCTTGGTGAAGTGATGAAACCACCGGAAAAGTCATTCTGGGCTAAATATGTAACTTCTCTAGCTATTTTCTTTATTTGCTTCATTTTTTTCCAATGGAGTCTGCATATCATAAATATTCTCACTCTCTCTGTTTTCTTTTTCATCCACATTTGTTTGATGCCTGTGTAGCCCAAATACTTATTTCATGCTTTTTGCTCTTTTGCTTGTCACTTTGCAGTGGATGTACATCATTCCGCTTGGTCTTATTGTCATGAATGCTGTCACGGCGGCAGCTAACATTCCGGATGAGCAAGCTGCAGGCCAGGGTCAAGCGGGAGCACGGGCACCCACTGCTGGTGCTAGGAGAAGATGATGGATGTTGATATGTTTCCATAGGTAATAACAACATTTAAATATTAGTATTATGATTTCCATCTTCAGCTTTTTACAAGGACAAGGAGTTTCCTTCGTTCAACGCCTTAAAACGACAAAGTGCATCTCTGCTTGTAATAGGACATGATTTTCTAATCATGGCTACAGCTCTTACCAAATAATAAGTTGTGAACCTGAAATCAAACCTCTTATCTGGATTCGGGAACATCACATAGCACACTGCTATTTTTCAGTTAAGACTTACCATTGTTCAAGTCGTCTTGCGATTAATCGATCTGGTCGGTACCATGACCTCGACTAGGGGCTTCGTCTTGATTAGCTCGACTAGAAACTTGGTCGTCCGAATAATCGATAACTAATCACGATTCGTCATCCGACCAAGGGCTGGACGACCAGGAATTATGTATAGTATGTCTAGTATATGTCTTCGAATATAGTATATTATGTATAGTACGTCTAGTATGTCTTGGAATATGCTATATTATATATAATGTACTATATTATGTATAGTATATGTTATGGAATATAGTGGACAATTATATGACAATCAGGACCGACCAGACTCGATTAGTCACCCTAGTCGATGCCTAATCGTGACTAATCATCTGGTCGGTCCCGTGGCGACTAGAGTGGACTAGATGACTTGAAAACATTGAGGCTTACCTTGATTTAAAATGCGTCCTTAATTTCACTTCTGATTTTTCTCTTGTGAATGTGTGCTCAGCCTCCTTAACATTTTCTTAGTGAGATGTATACTCTCTCAGTTCACTTTTGTAAGTCATTCTAGCTCTGATCACGAGAATAAAGAGTAAAAAAGATATGGTGCATAGGACACGAGGAGAGATAGATATACAGTGGGAAGAGAGAGAGTTGTATTTTGAAGTGAGAATGACAATATTGAGGAACAAAATTTGAATCTAGAATGATTTATGAAAGTGAAGGTAGGCAGTATCATTTTGTTGTATGAACTCAAAAACATTTTTGGATATATACATTTTTCTAATTTTAATTTGTCTGTCTGTCATCTTTTAGTTCCAGATTCAGGGAGAACGGGGAGACATTGGATTAGTTTGGAACGACCTTTCCTTACGTCCGGTGAGAGATGGAATTTTGTTGTACTTATGTAATATGGAATTCAACCCTCTTAGGTGCGGGGTAGTGCTGATTGCAATGCTGATAGATATGAATCACAAACAGTTGATAACCTAATCCAAATTTGCGTGTTGATATTAAGTTCCTTTATATTATTTTTTTGCAGTTTGAGCTATTTATATTAATATAAATATTCACTTTGAATCAGTGGAATAGGTGTTGAAGTTGAGAAAAAATTCTATAGCATCGGTGCTACGTGGCATCGTATCTTAACTTTATTTTATATGATATCATGAGAGGTTAATATGAGTAGTGATTAGTTAATGTTGATATTTGGTGCTATGTAGCACTGGTGCCACAAATTTTTTTTTTCAATGAAGTCGGATGGTTGTTTGTTGGTATCATGGAAGTTACAGCAGTGGTTTGTTTGTGGCTGCGGCTTCACTGTCTCCTTGATGGTGTGCTCATCCAGTGTCTCCGCAACATATGGGATCGCATCCGCTGACCTCACGGTATTCTCACGGCACTGTATAATACAAATTTGAAACAGACGAAGTAATATCAAAATTGCAGTGGTGATGACAAGGAGTGCGTTTAAAATTCTCCGGTGGAGTTTTAGGGCAGATGATTCCCTGAATACAAAAATATTTCAAACACTATTCTTAGGGCCTCTTTAGGCCTCCTTTGGAACGCATGATTTTTCATAGAATTTGTTTAAGAATTTTAGAGGCTTCAATTTCACATGAACAATGCAGGAAACACCTCCATTTCAAAGGCCTTAGAATGCATGAATTTCGTACGAATCATATAGAAATTTTACAAAGATCAGTTTAATTTTGTAAGAAAAATGTAAAAAAAATTCCCATGTCTGAAAGGGAGGCCTTATTCCAGCTGTATCTTTTCTTCCCAACAAATTTGCTCTGCTGGTCAACCGGTGCAGACAGGCTCCATTTTTTTCTCATGTTAAGGCTACGATGGAAAAAAAATTAGGAAGGGAGAAGCGGATTTGCCGTCTATGTATTTGGAGATATGGATGGGTACACAGTGAAGGGGAAAGTGAAGGCTCAGCCGTTGTTGGGAATATGGGGGTTTCATAATGCAATAAAGAAACACATTATTAGTTTCCAATATGAAGGTCATGATCTGTAAGTAATGTGAGACTGTAAATGGCACTCCCTTATTCCCAATTAATTAGTCATTTTAGCCCTGGGCATATGAATAAAGTTATTCGTCTAATGTTAATCCAATTATTTGCACTCATAAACAATGAATGAGATTCATAGTTTTGGGACCGGTAATCTTTGCGCATGGCTTGCGTCTTTAGAGTTTCGACTAGCACTGATGCTCGTGCTACGCTACGGGTAGGGCAAAACGATGCAATTAACATTTGATACAGAAAGACTGTCATTTGCTTCTTTCGATAAAAAAAATATAACGTGACATAAATTTGTTACGATATAGGTAAGATAAACGGATAATTCAAAAACATATGTCATAACAATTTATTTCATCAAAGAATTATTTATGCAATTTATCAAAAAATTTGTTGATACCGAAAAGATAAGATCGGATATTTTTTGACAGTACTTTTTTTGCTTCATTCAAATTAAATGGTAATAATTGAACCAAGAATTCTTTTCGGATTGTTATACCATCCTGTACATATGTAATATAATAATAATATAAACAATGAATGCGAAATTAAATATGTACATTCTTATCTTTTATTATAATATAGAAACTCGTAGTTTATCGGGTAATCTAAAGCAAAGTTGAGATACAACAACTCGTACTACGGTTCCAAGTTTATATATATTATCAGTAATCAAATAAGAGTGATTGTCTAGCAATGAGATCACTATTTAGTATGTTGGCAACTCGTAACAATGAGAGTGATTGTATTATTAGTACTAATTGACGATACAACAAAGTAAAAGATAGAAACTCTTAGAATCGTACTATGAGTCACCATAATATTACGATTCAAACTTCCTGGATTGCAAATACGGACAAACGCAAAATAAGAGTCATGGTACCTTAGTATGAACTTGTAGTTCATCTCTTCTACTCCAGTCATTCATCACAATTAGTACTTAATGTCCTTATGATTGACTGCTAAATCGTAACAATACCATAAGTACTACATATAAAATTTACAACAATAATATAAATAAAAAAATACTTATTTCGAGTACTCGCTTTTGCAAATCTCATCAAGATGCCTGCCTAGATCAAAAGGAATATACTGGCCATTAGCTCCAACTTGTTACTTAGTACTAAACATAAAAGTAAACCACAATTATTGTCTCATTAGTATTGTTCTTAGTTACCTGTCACCACTCCAAGATTCACTGCAAGCGATTGTTTAATTAGTGCAAAGATGAGGCCAATCAGAATCACTCAAATGAGCTAAAGGGGAAGGAAAGCCAATGAGCACCAAAATTGAAGTTTCTTGGATAAATGGCTAGCAAATGTTTGGTTCTTCAGACTGATAAAATGCACCTCGTATCTGTGATTTGCTACGACCTGCAGATCCGTTTCCACTTTTTAGTTTGAAGAGAATGTTAAAATGTGTGTTTGCGCATACAAATTTATATGGGTCTGAGGGAGGTAAGAGGAACTCACAGTTTTCAAAGGTCTGAGCGGCGGCCGTCGAAAAGCTCTATCCAAACGATTCAAACGAAATAGCCGAAAAAACAGATCGAGGAAAGGGAGTCCTGGCAGAGACGACGTGGCGAAGATCGTGGAACAGGCCATGCCGTAGGCAGGGCGGCGAACCGCAGACGCAGCAGCGGCGGTCGGGGCGTGAATGGTGGCCGCCCGTGCGGGAGGGCGAGTCGGGTCG
>BCLF01000197.1:128740-149628 GCA_001602275.1 Zoysia japonica
TGCGTGGGCGGGGCGGCGGCGGCCGGGACGGACGCGGCTGTGGCAATCGGGGCAACGCGTAGGAGGATCAACTGGCGTGAAACACGGATTTCTTATAGAGACGGGGAGAGGAGATAAAAGGATTGATGAAAGTCTACAGATAGCGTGACACGAAAATAACAGATAGAAAAGGTGACACCAAAAATAATAGACATACAAAAAAAAGTGAGATAGATGAGGGTTCAAGCGGGCAGCAATATTAACGGACTTTATTTTTCTGATGGTGTGCGGCTAGCTCAACGTGGTGAGATAAGCAGAAATGCGAGGTTTTTGTAGTTTTTTTTCTCTTGCTAATTTTTAGGACAGTTTATGGCAGTTTTTTTAATCCAATTTCTTATGTCCAAAAATGTCTGGTACAACTTGGAAAAGCTCTTGAAAAAGCTGCTTATAAGCTGTACCTAAGGGGACCTTTTGAGCATCTCCAATAATTTCCTAAATTAAGTCCTTAAGTAAAAATTTAGAAAAAATACCACTGCAGTCGTTTTCTAAATGAGGTTCCTAAATACCAGAACTTCAAAAATGGAGGCTATTGCTCCTCAAGTCCTTAAATCTATATTTGAGGAGTTTTTTTTTACCAAAGTGTTGGAGATGCTCTTAGAAGAATTTATTACAGTTACTAGGTCCATTGACTGTTTTCTTCTCATCCAAAGCTTATTTATAGGATTGAAAAAAAGCTTATTTCTAGGAACTATTGACTGCTTTCTTCTCATCTTTGACTATGATTTATATATATTTATGTATATATATATATTAACAATATGATACTTATATTTTTAGATTCAGCATAAAAAATATTTTCATAATATCTAACTTACATGTTATATCAATTAATTGAATTTATAAATATCACTAGTCAAAGAGAAGAAAATAAACGGCCTATTTGCCCTTCATTTTTTTTAAAAATAGCAATGATAGATTTGTATAATTAGTTAGGGATTATAAAGGGTAAAGCGTTTTGTAGGTATAATCAAATTTTAGCTGGGTAGAGCATTTTGTAGGTTTATCATAATCTAAGGGTTTAATTTTTAGAATCTGTATAATAAACTGATGTGTTTTGAAGCCGTCTAATTTATACTCCCTCTATTCCAAATATTAGCACTCCTAAAACTTCTCATTTGTCTCCAAATATTAGCACTTCCGAAGATGAGACTCACGCACAAAGCTTTCACATGGGAGGTTTGCTATCCTCACGCGCAGAGCTTTCCGGTTTGTGTCACTTCCTGCCAGGAGTAAGTACATGGAAACTATTGTTTATTCATCTTCTGGCATACCAGCCGGAATCTAGCTTCAATTCTCCTGCCGTCTTTGTGAGCTGACAGTTGAATCAAGTGAGTTATTAAGGGTAACATAGTCATTCTAACCTATCTTGTGTTCAAACTGTGATTTTAGAAATATTAATATAAAGGGACAGAGGAAGTATAATCTAAATTATTAGTCTTGTGGCTCCAAACATAGCCTATATGCTTCTTCATGTGTGGTTTGGCATTAGATCCCATGAGAACAGAGTGCCGCTAACCTGTGGACCACGAGAGGTGGGTCTACAGGTGAGCCACATGTCAATGCGCTGCAACGGATCCTCGCGTCTGGGCTGAACGGTCACGCAGGTCAAGAATAACGGCAGAGGCACAATCGGGTCTATGTCCTCCGTAGTCACAGTCTATACGCACGAAATTTGTTGCATCGCACACATCGACTTGTTTGCTCGGGTGACGTGACTTTGCATTGATTTGTGACAAGCTATGCTAATCTCTCTGTTATAATTTACTTATCATTTTAAAATTAGACACAAAAATTAAAAAAAGTAAAAATATAAGATGTGCTAAATGAGAAGAGATATAAAGATAGAGATGTATTGAAAATAAAGAAAAGTACATTGAGAAGCGAGAATAACAAATAAATTAAAAAAACTTGAAGTTGTTAAGATAACAAATAATTTAAGACAGAGAAAGTACTTACCTAAAAACGTGTAAAATCATCCATGGAAAAATGATTAATTTCATTCAGGTAATAAGTACGTCCTCCCACAATCAACGGTCACAGCTTAGCCATCAGGGCTAAGAATCATAGTTCGAAGCAGGACAAATATATAAGAGAAACTTTAGTCAGTATTCTTTGCGAGGAAGTCAAACTTTAGTCTTTGAGGGCATCAATTACAGATTTTAGTGCACGATTCAGAAGTCGTTGCAATGGAATGGCATGGTACAAAAAAGTCAAATTGTAGATCTGCAGTTTGACTAACCATACTTGTGCCAAAATACAAAAACCTGGTTCATGAACAAACGAAACTTGTTGACAACTTTGGTACTAGAAGAAAATAAAGAATTCTAGAAGGGACTTGGACGAATGCCAAGTGACAAGTCTTTACAATCTAGTCTAGATATTAGTAGACGACTAAATTATGGTGTCACTGTAGAAAACATGATAGGGACAGAATTGAGAGACGCCTAACACATAGCTAGATGAAGTGTTGCAGGGCCTAGCGCAAAAGCATTTGCTACGTATTGAAGAAGTAAACTTCCACCACCCTTCAATTAAGATCAGAATACCAAGGCCCCATTGTCGCCCATTCAGTGGCAGTCATTCTCCAACACCATGTTGGCTGTGCTTCTGAAATTTCTCTTTTTCTGCCATTGCATAGCAGCCTTCACCGCTGATGATGAGCAATTCAGCTACTCCGGCTTCTCAGATGCTGATCTCATCATCGAAGGCAATACCAAAGTCACATCAAATGGCCTCCTTGAGCTCACCAATGGAACCGACCAGCAGATAGGCCATGCCTTCCACCATACTCCGTTAAGATTCAAGCGTTCACCCAGCGGTTCGGTGCAGTCCTTCTCCACCTCCTTTGTGTTCGCCATATTGTCAGTCTACACCGACCTCAGCGCCCATGGTATGGCTTTCGTGGTGGCGCCAAGCACAAGCTTCTCGGGAGCGCTGCCCGGGCAGTTCCTGGGGCTCACGGACATCCAGGGCAACGGCAACAGCAGCAACCATTTCTTCGCCGTCGAGCTGGACACCATCCAGAACAAGGAGTTCAATGATCTGAATGCCAACCATGCCGGCGCCAACATCAATGGTCTCAGATCAGTGCAGTCCTACTACGCTGGCTACTATGCTGATGATGACGGTAACTTTCGTAACTTGAGTTTGATTAGCCGTGAGCCTATGCAAGTGTGGATAGATTATGATGACACTGTCTCAAGCATCACGGTTACCATGGCTCCTCTGAAGGTATCAAGACCTACAAAACCACTCTTTACATCCACCTACAACCTCACAACAGTGATCACAGATGTTGCGTACATCGGCTTCTCCTCTGCGACTGGGACAATCAATACACGACATTATGTGCTCGGCTGGAGCTTCAGCTTGAATGGTCCTGCTGCAGCAATTGACATGGACAAGCTACCCAAACTTCCACGAGTTGGTCCAAAGGCTCGATCCAAGGTATTGGATATTGTTTTGCCAGTGGCAACTGCTGTTTTTGTCCTCACTGTAGGTATCATCATTGTACTGATGATCCGGAGGCATTTGAGATATAATGAACTGCGGGAAGCTTGGGAACTCGAATTTGGACCACACCGATTCTCATACAAGGATCTGTTCTACGCAACAGAAGGATTCAAGGACAAACACTTGTTAGGAATAGGAGGATTTGGAAGGGTATACAAGGGCATCCTTCCCAAGTCTAAATTGGAGGTTGCTGTGAAAAGAGTGTCGCACGATTCGAAACAGGGCATCAAGGAATTCATTGCAGAAATTGTTAGCATCGGCCACATCCAACATTGCAATCTGGTGCGAGTACTTGGCTATTGTCGAAGGAGAAGAGAGTTATTTTTGGTGTATGAGTACATGCCAAATGGAAGTGTTGACAAGTACCTGTATGGTAAGGAGGGCAAGCCTACTCTGAGTTGGGAAAACAGGTGGCGTATTATCAAGGGCATTGCCTCTTGCTTGCTTTACCTCCATGAAGAGTGGGAAAAAGTCGTCCTCCACCGGGATGTTAAACCAAGTAATGTCCTTCTTGATAGTGACATGAACGGACGACTTGGTGATTTCGGTCTTGCTAGGTTATATGATCACGACACTGACCCTCAGACAACGCATGTGGTTGGAACAATTGGGTACCTGGCTCCAGAGCTAGGACACACTAGCAAGGCAACACCTCTTACAGATGTATTCGCTTTCGGCATTTTTCTTCTTGAGATCACATGTGGGAGGAGGTCTATCAGTGATAGCACACAGGAACAAGATAGTCAGTGCATATTGTTAGTTGACTGGGTGCTTGAGCAGTGGAATAGTGGGACTCTCATAGGCACGGTGGACTCCAGGCTCCAGGGAAACTGTAGTGTTGACGAGGCATATTTGGCCATAAAGCTTGGATTGCTATGCTCTCATCCATTCCCCAACGCAAGGCCGACAATGCGGCGTGTTGTGCAATACCTTGATGGTGCTATTCCTTTACCAGAGATGTCACCTGCAGACCTAAGCTTCCACATGATGGCCATAATGCAGAATGAAGGATTTGACAACTACATCACGAGTTCCACAAGGAGCCAGGGCACACCATCTGTTATTTCGGGTGGAAGATAAGGTGTTCTCGGTTACTATCTGACACCTTCAATAGGTGAACATATGATTGGTGCCATGTCAAATTGTTCCATAGGATAGCAATCCACATTTATGACGTATTTAATGTAATTTTGGTCAAATCAGATGGTAGATTTGAAGGTGTAATTTCCTAAATTATAGTTACTCCCTCTGTTTTTAATGATTATCACCCATTGACTTTTATTGTCATCTTTGACAATCTGTCTTATTTAAAAAATTAGTTCTAATGAGTAAAATTTTAAGTTTGTTACACTTTTAATGATAAAGCAAAAATAAAAAAAATACTAAAATAAGATTAATGGTTCAAGATAATGTTAATAGTCGACATAGATAACAACTAAAAAGCTGGATGGTGTATCTTGTTTGCATGCATATGCACCCGAAAGAATATATTTACAGAAATCTCAAAAGCACGTTCTGATAACATTATTACTCAATCGAAGCCACAAGATCTATCTGAATGTAAACAAACCTTGGTTAGGATTTTTTTTGTGCATGAAGAAAGCGAAGTAATTTACCAAATGAACTAATGGAACTTACTAGCAAGTGTCATAAGCTCCCAAAATTGAAAAATTGAAGATAACATAAGATTTTTATGACATTAGCGAGCAGTGGCTTAGAGTTCGACAACAAGAAGTGCCAATGAAAGCAAAGATGGTCTACTCAAGTACAAAATTTCATAAAACAAATTAACACACCTTTCATAGTTTTATACAGGATATATTAATTAGGACTCAGAGACGTTTAAAAAACAATTCTGCCTCTTGTATATGTTACCAATTGCTATAGAGTAACTAGTCTAGCGATAGATCTCTGAAACATGAATATATTGGTGCAAGTTTTGTAAACAAAATTAGCATATAACTTGATTAATTGATGGTCAAAGTTTACCATGTTTCCATTTTTAAACCTAATACCATCTCTTAATTTGAAATATTGACACACGTTTATATAATTTTGCACTAATGGATGATATTATTTAAAGGCGGAGGTAGTAAGAAATATTAAAGAGATGGAGAAGTACATACCAAGGCCTTAGATAATAGTTTTAAAATATAATACTTTGTGAAAGTGCATGTCAAAACTACTACCTCCGTCCTTAAATTCTTGACACTTTTAACTTTTAAATATTGTGTTTGACCATTTGTCGTATTCAATTTTTTTTTACAAATACAAAAGCAAATTAATTATGTTTGAATCATCTCTTATGATAAAAGTAATTACAACAAAATAAATGATATTTTTACAAATTTTTTGAATAAAATGGAGAACTAAACATGAAATCTGAAAGTCAAATATTTAGAGACGGAGGTAGTATATAATCGGAACGTACCTTGTCTACACAGGTGTCCAAATATAACCTACAGAGGAGGTGGGGCAATGTGCACTGCAACAAAGCCCTCACCGTCATGTGATAGAACAATTGTGGTGAGTCTGCAAAAGTATTCAACAGCATGCCCATGTGATTAGTACGTGGCACTGAAGTTTGTGTGGTCCTGTGAAAGCGAAATAACGTCAGAAACACGCATAAGGGACGTGGCTAAATATATGACCGCACACATAAAGCACAAATAGACAAATGCTGATATTTATTTCTTGACTATATACAAGGAAAATCTGGAGAAAGTTCATAACAGTTATTTTTTTGTGACTTCATAAATATTTGAGAATGGACATAACAATTACTCCCTCCATCCCCAAAAGGTCTTCATTTCTAGATTTGGTTCAACCTACCTTTAACTAATGATTTTGATAAACTTGAACAATTTAACAATATTGCATTTAGATTCATCATGAAAATATTTTCATAAAATATAATTTTATAATGCTAAAGTCAGCCAAATTTATAAAAACATTGGTTTGGTTTGACAGAACATAGAAATAGTCTTTTTGGTACCCAGATAGTACCCCCTCCAGTTTTAAATATTGACACTGTTTACTCTAACATCATATTCGACCATTCCTCTTATTAAAAAAATTCAAATGTTTTAAATTATTAGTCATGTTTCCAATACCATTAATGATAAAGTGAATTATAATAACATACATTATATTTACTATATTTTTTTGAATAAGATAAATGTTCAAAGTTGATGTCATAAGTCAATGATATCTATATTTTAAAACGAAGATAGTAGTATTTCACTACGTTATGCTGCCACTTGTCATGTGGTCCTGGAGTAGAATGTGGTGACAAGCATGACATCATGGTAAATAGCATCTGGTCTCTAGCTAGAGTGGTTAAATCATTAGTCAACACCGAAGAAAAATAAGGTGCAGTATACGGTCATCTCATTAACTACCTTTGAATTTTTCTTTGTTCAATGTCGTACAGCATATGCTTAGCTCCATCAACCAAGCGATATAGTCCTGCAATTTCAGACGAATGCAGACACAATTAAATTCCTTACTGAAAAAAATGAGCTTAAGTAATTTTAATTAGGTGTTTTCAAAGGACTGAGATTGGAAAAAGATGTTCACGTGATAGAAACCGTACCACTACAATTTAATTAAATTTTGAGTAATATTTCTAGAAAGTATTTTCACATATATTTCCTTATATATAAATCGTTGTTTTACTGGTGGTGCCATAGAAAAATTTCTCGTTTCTATGAAGTAATATCTTTTTATCATGTCTTTGTTCTTTGGGCATGCGTCGTCGAAATTGACCGCGTGATGACAGACAAGTCAAACCAACCACTCTCTGTTGCCATAGTCTTCGGTGTGCCTGCAATTATCAGCACCCCTGCAAGAAGGCCATGATTTATGAAGAGCTGTTCTTCTCTGTCACACATACATACAAACACACACACACACATATATACAGAGAGAGAGAGAGAGAGAGAGAGAGAGATCTGTCTCCCTTTCCAAACTAATATCTTTGATCTTTGCCTCATCCGAGCTTGAGATATGCTCCAGACGAAGCATATATCCTTCTACATAGGCTTCGTAATCTCTTTTGCCCTCATCTTTTCACAAATTGAAGCTACTGATAACCAGTTCGTCTATCATGGCTTTGCTGGGGTTAAACTTACTCTTGACGGCAACGCCATGGTGACACCAGACGGCCTTCTTGAGCTTACCAATGACACAATCAATCTAGGCCATGCATTCTACCCATATCCACTGAACTTCCGCCAGCAGCTCAACAGCACCGTGCAGTCCTTCTCAGTCTCCTTTGTGTTTGCGATCATCTCAGCCCATGCAGACATAAGCGCTGATGGAATGGCCTTCTTTGTTGCCCCAACTAAGAATCTTTCCAACACATGGGCACAGTATATAGGCGTCCTTAACAGCGGGAACGACGGCAACGCAAGCAACCACATGTTTGCTGTTGAGCTCGATACCACCCAAAACGATGAGTTCAAAGATATCGACAACAATCATGTAGGCATCAACATCAATAGCCTCACCTCTTTGGATGCCCATCACACTGGATACTACGATGACAAGAGTGGTTTGTTCAATAATTTGACTCTTATCAGTGGTAAGGCGATGCAGGTATGGATAGACTACGATGGAACTACATCACAAATCAGTGTGTCCTTGGCTCCCATAGGAGCATCCAAACCTCTGAGGCCTCTGCTTTCTGCCGCATATAATCTGTCATCAGTTCTTAGAGATCCAGCGTACATCGGTTTCTCGGCCACTACTGGTGCAATTAGCACAAGGCACTGTGTGCTCGGATGGAGTTTTGCCATGAACAATCCAGCTCCAGCCATCGACATCTCCAAGCTACCGAAGCTACCACGTATTGGTCCAAAACCTCGTTCCAAGGTACTGGAGATTACCCTGCCTATAGCCTCTGCATCGTTTGTCTTTACTGTTGGACTTGTTATCATCATAATTGTTCATAGAAGATGGAGGTATGCTGAGGTGAAGGAGGATTGGGAGGTTGACTTTGGGCCACATCGGTTTACCTTCAAGGATTTATACAATGCTACGAGAGGGTTCAAGAAGAAGAATCTACTTGGTGTGGGTGGATTTGGAAAAGTCTACAAAGGGGTTCTTCCAAAGTCCAAAGTTGAGGTAGCTGTAAAGCGGGTGTCTCATGAATCAAGGCAAGGAATGAAGGAGTTTATTGCTGAGGTTGTTAGTATCGGTAAACTTAGACACCGCAATCTTGTGACGTTACTTGGCTACTGTCGACGAAAGGGTGAGCTCCTTCTGGTCTATGACTACATGTCAAATGGTAGCCTTGACAAGTATCTATACAATGAAGATGGAAAACAGTCATTGACTTGGGCCCAAAGGTTCCATATTATGAGGGGTGTTGCATCGGGCCTGTTCTATCTCCACGAGAAGTGGGAAAAAATTGTCATCCACCGTGATATCAAGCCGAGCAATGTGCTGCTAGACAGTGAAATGAATGGGCGACTAGGTGACTTTGGTCTCTCAAGGATGTATGATCATGGAACTGACCCACAGACGACACATATGGTTGGAACCATGGGTTACCTTTCCCCGGAGTTAGTACGCTCGGGTAAAGCATCCACTTCGACAGATGTCTTTGCCTTTGGCGTATTCCTTCTCGAGGTCACTTGTGCAAAAAGGCCTGTGGAGAAAAATGCTCAGGGCAATCAAATAACATTGATCGATTGGGTTTTAGAGCATTGGCGCAATGGATTGCTCACTGAGATAGTGGACCAAAGAATCCGAAATGACTGTAACATCGATGAGGTATGCTTGATACTGAATCTGGGACTTTTATGCTCACATCCATTTACTAGTGCTAGACCCGCCATGAGTCAAGTGATGCAGTACCTTGAAGGAGATGCTCCTCTTCCAGAGCTGACGGCAGCACACTACAGCTTCACGATGCAGGCCTTAATGCAGACCAACGGATTTGATTCACCTAACATCTCATATCCACATTTGAATGCGAGTATTGGTACATTTTCAGATCTCTCAGGAGGAAGATGAAGTGATTAGATATTTATAGAATGGGTTGGGGTCTTAGGGCGGGACTAATAGGAAATAAACCTATGTCGTGTCAAAATTTATATATGTAGTCTATTTTTCATTTTTTTAAGAAACTGAGACTATTTTACATGGTCTGTATAGTAATTTATAAATGTGAAATTTTGTTATGGCCATAACTCCAAATGATTCAGGGTGTGTTTGGCAACCAGAATATTTTCTGATTCAGCCTTGAATCGAGTAAATCGGTACCAAATGATAAAAATCCAAAATGTTTGGAAGTCGGATCACTATGAATTGTTTTGTGTTTTTACATTAGCATTCTGAAACGTGGAAAAGGCAGTTTCGCACTGATTCACTTCACCGATTCCTCCTTTGCCCCTCCATGACTAACCTTGTATATTACGCTCGTCGTCATCGCCATAGGCCGGAGCTCTTATCCTTCGACCTCAAAAATGGTTTCTCTTCTGTCTATGATCATTATCCCCACCTCTGATCCTTTGTTTTGTCTCTAGAACACCCACATCCAACCCCCTCTCTCCCCCTATGCGTTTTGTCTGTTGTGAGGATGAAGGCGAATAAAAGATAGTAGAGTGGGCTGGGCTTAGTGGGAAGTGGGGTGTTTTGGGTTCACAAATAAGAAGCCCATCTACACCTCCTTTTCTTTTTCTTTTTTTATTAATTTATTTTATGGTTTACTAAGTTTGTTGAGTAACAAGTTACTAAAAATAAATTTTATAGAAACAATGGCAAAAGATCAAAGGGTAAACAGGTTAATTTTTCTCTTCCTTCTATTAATAAAATTTGAATATATGTTGACAAACGGTCTTATATGTGATTCTATGAATAGAAGAAATATTTCCAAGATGAAACTAAAATGTTTCTGAGTCTTGGAGAATCTTGATCCATTTCAAACACCATAATCACAGCGCCGCGAGCGGCTCGGTCAGATGCATGCAGCCCAATTCTATAGGAGGACAAGATGGGGAGACGAATGGTATCGCCTAAAGTTGCCCTATTTAGACTAAGTATTGTCACGTGTATTCCAGGTTGTCAACACTTGACCGGGGGTTCATCATGGTGGTAAATGGAGCACCGCTTGACAGCATATCTGAGGACAGGAAGCTGCACCACCATTCGCTGCCTCAGCTAGCAGAACACACCCCTAGTAGTCCTGGGAGTCAGGTCATACCAGGCCCAAAGCTCATATCCGAAAAATCCCGAGCTCGAACCTGAAAAATCCGAAACATTAAACCTGAATCAATTTTTTGGACAATAAATTTGAAAACATGAATTAATTTCAAGTCTAATCGGGTTTCTACCATCGGTATCGAAATACATGACACTGAACCTTTTTTAAACTAGTATAACTCCTTATTATTGGTCAAGTTCTAAATCTTATCAGCCACACACCAAGCTACTTAAGCTCACCTCACAAACAACAAACAAAATATACAAATCTTTATGTAACATACGTTCACCCGCTCCAAACTATGTATGATAATACAGTATTAGGTGATATCAATTATAACTATAGTTAATATGACCATGTAAATTGGGTAATTCGAAATATTGTAACGCCCCCGCGCTGCTCCCCTCGGGCGGCTCGGGCAGCTCAACCCTAGCCGCTGCCACCGCGCCACCCCCCTTCGCCCGCTCGCCGCGCTGCTGGCACAACCCGCGCGGTTTGTCGAGATGACGGTGGAGGAACGTTCCTGCTCTCCTCCCCTCATTCCTTTCTCCTACCAAGCTCCAAGGTGAACCTGGTGGTGGTGTGTCGCCCGACGGCCGCTGCTCGAGTGCATGACCTGCAGGGCTAGAGCAATGCGGTGCGCGCCTAGATCTACGCGCCGACGGCGCTGCTCAGGGCAGCAGTGGTGGCGGTCGACGAAAGGCGCTGCCCCGGGTGGTGGCAGTTCACTACCGGCACTGCTCAAGGCGAAGCGGTGTCCGTAGGTCTTCTCGCGCCAATCTGCTCGCACGGTGGTCGAAAAAAGGGAGGAGGCATGACGGGATCTTGTTTCTGCCGGATCTGGGCGCAACCGCGCCCCTCTCTACTCGGGCACCCCACCTCGCCGTTGTCCGAGCTCGTCGCTGGTTACCTTGCGGCCGCAAAGGAGGGCGGTGGGGTTGGGGGGGGGGGGGGCTCCACCGCTGGCAACCTCGCCGGCCGATTACAAACCCTAGCCGCCGCAGGCCCCCATTTGCACCACCTCAATGCAGTAAGAGCGGGTCACCGACCTACGTGCCTGCAAGGTGAGCGCTCGCTCGTGGCTCTATCTTGTGCTAGAGCTCTGCCGCCTCCGCCCTGCTGGCTCCTGGTTCGTTGAAAGGCGACAGGACCTCCAGCGGTGGGTGCTGCAAGGCCGGGGCGACGGCGCTAACCAGCGTCATGAGCAGACTATCCCTAGCTTCCTCATTGTCGCTGCTCCGCATATTCACATGGCCGAGGATGCAGGTGCGGGGTATGGCAGTGTAGGGCGGCTGGAGTCGACGACCGCATCAGCCGCTTCGGCGTCGCCATCATGCTCATGCAAGGCCATGAGAAGGTGTCTAGGATTCCCCTCCGGCGCCGGTGGCCTCTCGGAGTGGATCTCTCCTTTTGTTCACCTCTGCTTTTTCACCGAGAATGCAGGGCGCTGGGCCAAAGCTTTTGCAATGATGACACCGTGGGTGCCATTTTCTCTTGAGGCACTGTGTAGACGTCCTTGCTTCATCAACCCTTTAACTCAGGGTGAAAATCCAGATTTAGCGAGCTGCTAGATTGAGCAGTGGCAACATTCGCGATGTTGTTACCTCTTTGGAGGCATTGCTTTGGAGCAACGGTTTGGGGTGACTTGGCTTGGTGATAGTTCCCCCCTTCCTCCTTCCTTTGTGTTTTGTTGTGCCCTCCTTGGTTCACCATGTCTCCTCTAGCCACTAATCGCCATGGGCTATACTCAATGTTCTACTCTGTTGATTCTTTTCACTCCTTAATTGTGCCACCTCATCATATGCTGAGTTAGCGAGACCATGATCTCTTCTCTTGTATCTCCTCGTTCTTCTTCCAATATCTCTTCCTCTTTTTAGGCTTCCTTCCCTCAAAGGGCGTTGAAGGTCTGTCGGTGGGGTCTCGAATGGACCTCTAAGGTGTCGCAAATCACAACCGTCGTCTGCCTCTCTGGCTTGGCTCTTAATGGTTGCTTGGTCTGGAGATCCTCGTGGTGGCTTCATCTGGTGGTGGCTTATGGTGGGTTCTTGTCTTTGTAGCCGGTGTCCATTGTATCTTGTGCTTCATTTCTATCTACTCTAGCCACAATCTGACATAAGGCAACACTTAATGTCTCCGCTTTGTTGTTTTCTTTCACTCCTTGATTGTGTCTCCTCATCATATGTCAGATTAGTGAGACCATGATCCCCTCTTTTTGGATCTCCTTGTTCTCTTTTCAAGAGTTATTCCTCCTTTTAGGCTTCCTTACCTCAAAGGGTGTCGAAGGCCTCTTGGTTGAATCCTCTAAGGTGCTACATATCACAACCACGTCTGCCTCTCCGTCTCAATTCTTAATGGTTGCATGGTTTGGAGGTCTTCGAGGAGGCTTCACTCGGTGGCAGTTTATGTTGGTGACTGGCTTTTTGTAGTTGTTGTATCTTGTGCTTTGCTGTTTGTTGTCGTGTTTGATCTCTTCTCCTTCTTGAGGATCTCTTCCCTTTTCCCTGCTGCTACCTATGTGCGACGCTATTATCAATGATAGATAGGATCGGTTGCTAACGGTTTTTAATGACTGACCATCGGTCGTTATAGCGGCTTATACTGACAGAAAAAAAATCATTATAGATGTGTTATGGTATAGTGCTGGTAGCTAAATTTGGCTCAAGCACATGTTTAGTCCCACCTCAGAAGTGTGCTGTGTTTCTAACCTGTTTATAAACGAAGCTGCATGTGTGTAGTAGAAATTGGAAGAGAGTCTCATTTTTCCTTGACACGTGGCCTGTTATGCTTTGTGGACTTGCTATTGCGGTAGGCCGTGCAATACCTTTTACCAGGATTGATGAATGGGCCAAATTGCCTTGCTAGGCCAATTTCGTGCCACCCATTGGGCCTAAATCTCAGGCGCGGCATGGCCTGAGCTACAGTGTTGTGCTGGTCCAGCCCTGTAAGTCAGTGTACCAGGCTAGGCACTGAGCCGTGCCGTGGGCCGCATGATTTTGACCCAGTTCAACTCCTAGGATTAACTCCGAGCACAGCAGCTAGTCCAGACCAAACATCAGGAGTTATGGCTCCCCATACAGAATAAAAGAGAGTGGCTTTTCCATACACAAGGTAGGTTCAGACGAACAATAGACCAACAGATCTAGAACTTGACACAAGAGAACCTCTCTCGTATGAGCATCTCAGAGCTTTCCCAGCTCAACAGCAACACATAGCAGTGCAAGGAGTAGGGTACTACGCCTTCTACCGTGGCTCAATCCTGTCTAAAAATCCCATGACTCATCTGCTTGCGATCCGACACAGGAAACAAGACACATTCTACGGTTCTACCCCGAACCAACATCCCAAGAGCAGGTGCTTGCCTGCCCCCCATTGTCGGCGGCATTCGTATGCCAACAATAAGTTATTTTAATTACTAATATTATTAGTGCTTCTAAACATATTCTCATACTTAACAACATGCTTACTGCACATGGACCTGATGATTCAAGAAAGAAAATAAAAAAAAATTCTGGTGGTCACCTTTTCCAATCCGGAACGTCTCGTTGGTATCGGACTAGAAGCAAGATTCTGCTATCACAGATTGTCACATGGTGTATATGTGTTCGGACATCACAAAAATATGATGCACTTCATGGTAGCATTCAATGCTTGTTTTCATTATATGCTACTGGACAGATACACTCTTGGCCAACTTGGTAGTTGATCGACCAATTCTTGCATCAGTACCAAGAAGTGAATGACCGCTGTTGTCCCGATTAATGCTCGCTTAGAATCGTCGGACGTTGATAACTTGATAGTCTGACAACCTCTCTCCATCTCAATTTGAGCGGCATTTTTTTTATCTGGACTAAAAGGTAGAATATACTACTAAAAAATAAGAAGAAGAAGAGAGACAGAGATAGAGATGCATTAGAAAGAAAAAATTGTTAGGGAAATGAGAATGATACTTAAATTAGAACAGATAGATGAAGCTAGAATGACAGATAAAATATAGCGTAGGGAGTATCTAGTATCATATACTCTTTTCATTTCTAAATTGTTATAGTCGTTGACTTCTAACATCAACTTTGACCATTCGCTTTATTAAAAAAAGTTTGATGAATATCATATAATTTATTATAATTTATTTTAGAGAGATTTGTTTACAGGACACAGGACACAGTATACAGGTGACATTGTCCAGATCACAACGTCCGATTGATATTTGTCTACAGGACACTATTTCGAGTATTTGTATCTAGGACACCGCAAGAAATATTTCTGGAATATTCTATGTTAAAATATCGATCGTGCCCCTGGCTTTATCAACGTGTACCACGGCATCGTGGCCGCCCCCGCGTGGCAGAGGTGCTCCACCACACCCAGCGCGTGCTCGGGCTCACCGGCCTCGCTCTCCGCCACATGCTCAGGCTCACCAAGCTCACCAATGCCGTGGTACAAGTTGATAAAGTCAGGGGCAGAATCGACATTTCACCATGGAATATTCTCGGATATTCCTCGTGGTCTTCTGGAGACAAATACTCGAAATCGATTGTCCTGTAGACAAATATCAATCGGACGGTGTGATCTGGACAATATCACCTATAAATAGTATACAGATAAATTTCCCTTTACTTTATCATTAAAGCTATATGAATCACACCTTATAATTTTTAGATTTGAATTAATTTTTTAATAAGATAAATGGTCAAAGTAAATGCTAAAAGTTTAACAACCACCATACTTCATGCCCTGGATGCAGCTTTATTTTATATTAGAAGCCAGTATTTTGCTTTCTCCATCTCAATTTATAAGTTGTTTTAGGTCTGGGTACAGAAATTAAAGAGAGTGTAAATAGTAGGATGCACTGAAAAGGATGACGAAAGAAATAGAGATAGAGAAGTATTGGGAAGAGAGAGGAAGCACACTATACCATTTCAATCTTTTCCCAACACTTTTTACAGTTGTCAAATGTCACATTTACTAGCTTAGTAACTGGTGGAAATGGTTATGTCTGATACTTTGAAAATAATTGTGCGGGAATGACTTATAATTCGAGAAATCTGGTGGAGTCGAGACTGACTCATAATTTTGGATGGAGAAATTTTACGTCATATTATTTGAGATGAGAAACTGTGAAAGATTAAGCATTTTGAAAGATAGGATGTATTAAAATGATGCCTTTAATTTTAAACCAATCATTTAATTAGTGCAGGAAACGAAATCGACAACTCCAGGGAAGTCAGGGAACATGAATTACTTGTAGATAGGTTCGTAAACAAAACATAATGTGAAGGCTACGATGCAATATGTACTAGTACTTCATTTTTGTTTAAGATAGATATTTTGAGTGATCGTGGGGGTCGCGTAGTTACAAAGTAGTGAAGTACTCTATGATTGGCTGCAAGATACTGAATAACTTAGAAGTAAGGAAGCGGAGTGGGCACTGGGCAGAGCAAGGAAAAAGAGATTGGCTGCGAGCTACGTAGTAACTTAGATTGGACGGACAAGCTGCAACATCGCAGGAACCTGTCTTACATGTAAGTTTATAAATAGAGACCCGACAGTACATAATGGGGTAAGGAAAAACATCTCAAACCACCCACATGCTGTAATACTACTCGTGATGGCATCAGTAGCTGTAGCACTTATTTATAATTAACCTTGTACCAGTTTGCCCAACCATACACCAACAGAGCAGTAGCACAGCAACAGAATGTTGGAATAAACCACGTCATATTGTGCGAGGTGTGAAACTGTGTGTTACGTGCGTGCGTGCTGCGTGTGTGTTAGTAGATTAATTAGTTGGTCGCGCGTTTAGGGAGGCCAAGTCAAGTGCTAGTGGAGAGTGGATCCGATGCCTTGCATGCAGCCATGCAGGGAGTTTGTGGTGCTTGTGCACGCGGAGAGAGAGAGATTAGTGGAGCTGATCGTGCGCTAATGGCCGGGTCGTGCGGCCGGACGTGACGGTGAAGCTGTTTAATTGGCAGTGGGTGTGTGTGGCTATTTAAGTTGTTGTAATTTGGTGGAGTGAGACGACAGTGTGTGCTGGAGTGTACAGTGAAGTGTAGTGAGAAACATAGTAGGGCTCTTTGGCGCTGGTGCGCAACGCTGAAACCAAAAGTATGTCAGTGTTCTCCTCTTGTTTCGGTGATAGTGAGAGAGAAATATAAGAGCCTGTGCTTGTGAGGGCTGGTGTGCAGCATGTGAATATTTGTGTCCACTGAAATCTTCTTGCATCCTTGTGCCTTGGAGCTTTGTGTGTGCATGTGTTCAAAAGCGCTAAGCTGAGTGAGACACAAGGAGGAGATCACGTCCGGCCGCAGACCCAGCCATTAGCGCACGATCAGCTCCACTAATCTCTCTCTCTCTCCACGTGCACAAGCACCACGAATTCCCTGCATGGCTGCATGCAAGGCATCGGATCCACTCTCCACTAGCACTTGACTTGGCCTCCCTAAACATGCGGCCAACTAATTAATCTACTAACAACTCAATATCCCACAGGCCTACCAATAATTGCCTTCTTTGAGTATTTTCAACCCTGGGATCTGGTTGAGGAAACAACTCAATATCAGAATAAAGGCAATCACATATGGAGACTAGACAATTCTCATTCAAGTGAGCATACCAAGGTTTTATTAATGGAAAAAATCACATTCGAAACACTGAGAACATTATGAAATTAGTGGCACTGGTCAAGTGTTAGGTATTTCTATGGTTTGCAGTATGTAACTGGTGAGGGACCGCAGATCACCTTCCTAGAAGAGGGCTGCCACACCCGGCAAGTATCCACATACTTTGTGATCAAGCGGAGGATAATGGCCTTGTTTGGAACAACTTATTTGTAAACCTACTAACTAAGAATCTCGATTCTCTCATCAGCAGCTATCCAGGCAATCTAACTGTTTGGTAACTGATTATGTTTACAACAGCTAGTATAGCTGGCCAACGGGCCGTGCCAGCCTGGGCTCATGCCTTCTTCGAGGTGCCCCAGCATGGCCCACTTAATAATCGGGTCATGCCGTGGGCCTGCGGGCTGTTAGCTTAGGTCCAAGCACGATCCGGCTATTTTTACATGGATCGTGCCATGCCGATAGGCCCGTCGGGCTGTGCAGTGTAGTGCCGGCCCGAAGCTCGAAAGAAAAATAAATTTTATTTTTCAAAAATTATTGAAAAATAACTATATAATACTTAAAATATTAAATTTTAAATATAAATTGGTCAAATTTCATGTATTTAACGTTAAATTTTAAATAAAAGTCCCACAGACCAAGTCGTGCCGAGCGTAACGGGCTACACGGGTTAGAGTGTTGTGCCTAGTCAGACTGCTCTAAACGGGCCGTGCCAACGGGCCTGTGTCTAGGCCCAGGCACGGCCCATGTGTCGTTCTTCGACCAGCCCAGCCCGGCTGCACATCATATTGGGTCGTGCTCGTGCCGGGCCGAAATAGTTGTGTTTCGTGCTGGCCCATTTAGCACTGGCCCACTTGGCCAGGTATAACAGCTAGCTACAGATGGACCGAGAGGAGCACAGAGGGCCAGAGCTGTAGCCGATCGACATCAAGAGGAGCCAAGCCACAAGCAGCCGTTGGCAGTGCACACGACAAGCAGCACAACAGAACAAGCTCCGATGTCCACGCTCACAAGGTTTTCCTCTCAAATGATGATGCCGGTGAGGATGTCGTACCCATTTCTGTGATACAATGTGTATCACATATCAGTCCCTATATCAGTAACTGATAAGCACTAACACATCAGAACGTATATCAAAAAACATACTTCGAAAAGAGAAATATACTTGAAACTGGACCTTT
Organism: Zoysia japonica; assembly: GCA_001602275.1. Classification (NCBI taxonomy): domain Eukaryota; kingdom Viridiplantae; phylum Streptophyta; class Magnoliopsida; order Poales; family Poaceae; genus Zoysia; species Zoysia japonica. The sequence continues at coordinate 147,298 of BCLF01000197.1, forward strand.
AGCGGCAACTCGGTGAAGATAAAAATATCCACAACCAGTTGACCAGCTAGAGGTGAAGCAAATAACGGAAAACAAAGCCCAAAGTCACAAACAAACTTGGGAAACAGAAAAAAACCCAGCACGTCGTCGTCTTCTACGTATCTCTTCTGTCTAAAATCACAATTTCAAACGAGTGAGTACATAAGGTACTCAGCAAGCCCTAAAACTAGGTATGGGAATATATATAGTTGCATATTTGGCTGTATCAAAAATAAAGTTATAGGGTTTACTTTTGCAAAGAGCCCGTTTTATACAAGGTTCACTATAGAAGCTTTGTAAATAGGGAACGCAGAATATTTGTTGTCCATATTTTAGTAGGTTGGTCTTGAAAAAGATGTTCATCTATCCCATCAGTACTCAAGTTTTAGTCAGGGAGCTGGCACGCAACCATACCGTCCTGTGGCACACAGCCTACACTTTTTAAAACACGGGCACCTACACTCACTCACTCCAACAAGGATAATATGAGATTAATCAAAGTGAGCCCAAACGGTAGTGTGTCAATACCGTGAAAACGACCATTCCGGATGGATTATACATTTTACAAAGGTTGTACACTTTACCCACAGACTATGCTCCTCTTGATCAACAGAGTCGCATAACGTTCACTCCAGCACACACTAAGGTATCCACAAAGTCTACCTCAAGATGCTAACAGAGGTCATCGATTGGGATTCCCCACGACACGATAGCACATTTCGGTAGCCAAATCATGGGTTTAGGACATCCACGTCTACTCTCGGACCCCACACATGGACAGGTAATTATAGAAACCAAAGGGCTATACCGGTGGGCAATACGATCCCATGGCGCGGGCTATTGTTGTAATCGAAGACTGGACCGTGAGTATCTCACGTCTGCTCCTGCGACTTGTGTACCACTAGACCGCCTTAGGGGCCAATGTGAAATACCGAAGGGGCGGAGTAAGTCCCTCCCAAGAAAACGGGTTATGTGGTTGCACAAAATCACTACGTTGAGGTTCGATAAACCAGTCCTTATACGGCAGGGGCGGCGCTCATCCACGACAGGTGGACCAGTCTGAAGCCTAACACCCATCACAACACATAGCACTAGGAGCCCGCCCCACGATCAAAAACAATATCCCTTCCCATCACCTAGCAGTAGTTTGCACTATCACCCATCCCACTTTATTTCACTCACACCATCAAACTCATTTTAACACATTTCATAAATGATTGGTGTATGGTGTGATGATGCACTGCATCGCATAAGGGTTCGTAAGCAATCTAATATCAAGGCAACTTTCTGTTCGTTAAAAATTTTTAACGAAGAAAGTCCTATGGTTAACAAAGGGGTGTTGTTAACGGGTAACAAGGTAGTATTCATATTTAATGAGAGCAAGTAACTGACATTAATATAAATACGTAATAACAAGTAGAATATTGACTACACAATGTTTTAACATATGTTAAAGTAAATATGCAAACATTTAGGTCATATGGGTGCGCAAGCAAAACATAGGATTAATATGATCAAGGGGTTAGAGCTTGCCTGCAAATCTTTAATCTTTGAGGTTGAAATCTTCGGGCTTCTCTTTGTGAGTCAGACCTTCTAGCTCCTCTTAGAATCCGGCTCTTACTCGATCTTAACGTTGTCTACACAGTAGAGTACGCCTAATAAAACTACCGTAAAAGAAATAAAACTCGAGAAGAATCGATAAGATTCGATTAACTTCGAATAAGAGTCGAATAAACTCCACGAGAAAAACTATGGATGAGGTCATGCATGGTGCCTTGCAATGCCTATCTTACGTGCATCTTAGTGTTATTCATTAGGGAGTAGTTCTTAGAATAACTATATATATTTAGTTATTTTATCATAGTGTTTATGTCGTTGCATGGGTCATTAAGTGTGACGAAGTATGTTTTAATTATACATACTTTGCATGAGTATGCGCTTATATTATAATTTGTATAAGTTAATATTAGGAGCTCAAAATGTCATCTTTATGCATAACCACTACTTAGCAATATTTACTAAGGATTAGCAGTTAATTAATTATTAAGTTTATTTTGAACAATGTTCACGTGACTGCTTTGTTAACTCATGAGGGTGTATGCATTATAAAGTACTAAGAGCATACAAAGTGGGTGACATGTTATTTAATGTATCAGCTCGTCCTATCGATATTTACTAAAAGCAGTTATTACTAATTAGTTCATTTGAGTTATGTTACGTGATTACGATAGTAAGTCATGGGTGTGCATGTATCATCTAGTTCCTAAAGTGTTATTACACAAACGTGAATAAATATATACTTATATGTATATG
>BCLF01000197.1:149646-161206 GCA_001602275.1 Zoysia japonica
TGCATTAAAAATGTGACTTAGCATATGACATGTCATTTCACTCATCATTTTATGTGTAATACTATTTACTACCATATGCTAGTGATTATTAATGATTAGTATAGTATGTTAGTGATTAATTACTAACTTTATTTTAGGTATTTTTATTAGTTTATATTAATTAAATGAATACACAACAACTAGAGATTAATTACTTAATTTCCCTAATGTGTAGTTACATTCTAACTTTTAGTGTCTAATTAATTTAATTTTAGTTTTATAATTTACTACTAAGAGTATCATGTGGCATATGCATTAATGTATGCTAATGCAAAGTGAGATGCATAGTAGTCATATTGTTAATCTATGTTTAATATGACTATATAGAGTATACTAATTAAAAACAAAGGACAATAATTAATGAGCTTAGTAAACCAATAAAGAATTAAGAACAATTAAACAAATAAACTCCAATAAAACTCGAACGCGGAAAAGGAGGGTAACATAATAGGTGATGATTAGGTTTGATTTTAGTAGAGTGGCTATGGGATTTTTGATGATTCAATGCTTAGCTTTGGATTTATCGGGTGTCGATAAGTATTTATTGCGAGCTATGGATTTATAGATCAAGCTGGGGAAAATATGAGGGGTTTTAGGACTTGAAATCAATTTCATAGAGTAGCGCACGCTGCGACGATCGTGTGAGCGCAAACATCATCGAAATCGGGGTTACAGGGGAAAGATATGGTATTTACAAGGTGTAGGGAGCCATAGAGATCTATTTGTAGTTATTAGAATGTGTCTACGGGCTTTTCTATAATTTACAGAAAGTGAACAGGGATCTATATGTAATTATACAAAAGTTTAGGGTGCTAGGTGTAAATATTTAGGACTAAATTGTAATTAAAGAAAAGGTCAGGGGTGTATTTGTAAAATTACTAGGCTTAAAATATAGTTTTACAAAATGGCAGGGCTTAGGTGCAAAGTGGCATTTTCCAGAGTTTATGGATTTATTTTTGTACTGGAAAAAGGCTCGGAAATATACTTCTGTGTGCAATACGCGGGGTGTATCTAGCAGTTCATTTTATCAGGCTGGCAGGTGGGGCCGAGGGCTTTCTTTTATTTTTATTTATACAAACAATCGGTTTAATCTGAGTCATCTGATTTGGATTGGACGGTGCCGATTTAAAGGCGGCGTGGCAGGATCTGGACTGTTGGATCTGTACGTGACGGCTACGATTTATCGTGGGATGTGGACACTCAGTGACCGTCGGATTTCTAAGGGGCGGCTCGGATTTAAAATAAACCTAGTTTATGTTTGATCTAATCTGGGCCGTCGATTTTGGAATGGGTGGATGGGATTAGATTGGTCAACCGTGGGGGCTTCTTCTAATCTGGTACAGCCAATCGGACGGCTCTGGATGCCCCCTGCAGGCCGATGGCCTATGTGCGGCTGCGCGCGAGAGGCGCGGCGGCGCCATTGCCGGCACTTCGCCGGAGAAGGCCGGATCTCGCCGCGGTGCTCCAAACTTGACGGGAGAAGGGTCTAGAGAGAGAGAGAGAGGAACTCACCGCGATTCACCTGAGGAGGTTCTCGTCGCTGGTTTTTGGCCGAGAAAGGCTGGCGACGGGAAGAGGCGGTGCGGGACGACGGGCGCTCGGTGCTGGACGCCGACGGTGGTCGGAGTCACTTAGCGCGGCCTGGGGTTGAAGGAGTGAGTCATCGGGATGGTGTAGGAGTAGAGAGGAGGGAGGGAAGCTCACCTGAGACGGTGAATTGCTGCGGCGGCCGAGGCAGCGCAATATTTGGGGGAAAGTGAATTTGTTGCTTTTGAGCCAAAATTGGGGCCGGTGAGGGGGACGAGGAGTTTTGAGGAGGCGCTGGCTAGCTTTTATAGCCGGAGAGAGAGGGGCTGGTTCACGCGGGATGCGGCGGTCGCCGGTCAGCTCACGCGGCCGTAATTACTCCAGCATGGGCGCGGTCATGGGGCGTCCCTGTGTGGAGTGGGGCGTGACGCAGGCGCCGGGCACTGTGGTGACATCAGGGCAGAGGGTATGGGCAAGGCCGTGCCATCGATGAGACGTAGCGGCGGAGGTGACTCGACGGTGGCTTCAATGCAGGTAGGTGTGAAGTGACGGTGGCGAGGCGGGGCTCCGTGCGGGATGGGGCATGACGTGTGCGGCATGGGCATGGTAGCGGCGCGCATGGCCAGGCGGCTGGTCGCCGGCTAGCTGGCGCAGAGGTGCAGCGAGCAACGCGCGGCGCTCCTGGCCGGCTGCGCTGTCGGGAGGAGGAAGAAGCCGACGCGGTGGGCTGGGCCGTCGTGTTGGGCCGCGCGAGCAAGTTAGAAGGAGGCGGCCCGCTGCTGGAAATGGAGGAGAAAAGGAATACTGGGCGCATGGGCTGGAAAAAAAAGGAGAGGGGAAAATGATTCAGCCCAGAATCAAGCTTTGGAATTTTGATTGGATGATTTGATACAAATTTCATATAAATTCAAACGATTTCCAGAAAGTAAGATCAAAACAAATAAAAGAAAAGTGAAGCACTTGACCACACTCAAGTTTTAATATTTTTAGAAAATTTATAATTAAGAGAGGTTTTTAATTTATGACATTTTATCTTTTGAATGAAAAGGAGAGAAAAGAGAATTTTGTTAGCATTTCGTTAGTAAAATTTTAAATTTCAAATTTTTTTATTCCTATTGGTAAATTTTGGGATATTACAGAGAAGGAGTTTCTCGTCTCCAGCCTGCTCACCCACGTGTACCGAGGAGCTACCGGTGCCCATGCGGTGGCGCAGGCGGAGGCTAGGGCACAGATGGATGCGAGGACGGAGGCACATCAGTTAAAATGGGTGGGAATGAAGATTCCGTGTTGCAGTTAAAATGAGGCTTTGAGGTTATTCGTGGCAGGAGAAGCGGGGCTGGATCGAAGTGATTCGTTTGAGGCGTTAGGCCTATTAATTCGGATGAAAGCCGGTTGGAAGCGGTTCCAAATGGGGGAAATATCCAACATCTACTAATATCATATGTGGTTTCACACAAACCATAACAGATAGTACAATACATATAGTTTTACTGTCATGTAACCTTCAAAGTTTAAAAATTATGTATAATTATTTCACATGGAGTTGTATAGAGGTAAACTATTTATGAATCCATACCTCTTGATCAATGAGATTTACATCCTTGCAGCTCGCAAAAACATTCATTTAAAGGCATTGTCCAAATGCTGGTGGTTAGTGAAATGTCAATTAGTTCAGTGGGCGCACATATGGTTATATGTCAACCTTTGAGTCCTGAGATATGCAAGTATATGAAAAATCACGTGGTGTGGTTGGCCACGGGCAATCATGTTGATAGGACGGGGCATTAATTGGGTGGGGCCGCGGGTTTTGTCATCGGCAAAGTGGGGTCTACCAAAAATGGCCCATTGCCATCAAATCTGATATATCAGTGCTTTCACAATATATATGAGACGGATGTTTGAATTAGCTATGAGTAAAAATAATATTAAGGGCTGCAATCATCCTAAATTACTTTAACAATTTGTTCCCAGAAGAAAGATTGCACCGACAGTCGTTGAAATGATTCCTTTGAGGTTTAAAAAGGGCGTATTATGTCGAAGCTTTATTTGAACTAGGATGGATTAATGACATACAAGGGGGACTATTGATAATTGGTTTATTTGTGTATTTTCAACTCTGGGATCTGGCTCAGGAAATAACTCTATCTCAGAACAAAGGCAATCGCATATGGAGACTAGAGAATTCTGGTTCAAGTGAGCATATCAAGCATTTGTTAATGGAAAAATCACATTTAAGCCATTGAAAAGGTTATTGAAATTATTTGCCTTGGTGAAATGTTAAGTGTTTCTATGGTTGGTAATATGTAACAGGTGTTGTACTGCAGATCGTCTTCCTAGAAGTGGGTTGCCACACCCTGGCAAGTGTCGGCACATTATGTGATCAAGGGGAGGGTAATATTCAACATCTACTAGCATCATGTATGGTTGCACATGAATTCTGGTTCAAAATTTTACAGCCGCTAGATTTGCTAAGAAATAGACCAACTCATGGCATAGAACTATCAGAAAGGTATAAAACCAAAAGAAAAGGCCTACCGCATTGATTATCATGGGAGCTTGATTAATATGGAAATATAGAAACTTATATGTAGCATACGGTGCTTCTCCATACATCAATAACCGTTTTCGAGCTGTCGATGAAGGACATCACCTATGATCTTTCGCTGGAGGAAGAGGATTAGAAACATTGGAAGACATTAGTTCTTTTCAGTGTTACAACAGAGCTGATAGGTCTGGATCGAGTTCAATCAATAGATGTTTAAACAATATTTTGTAACCATAATTCCTTGCTCTGTGAGTGATTTCTGGAGGAATCATTTTCCTAATAAGATGGGTGCTTCAAAAACAGCTGGTACTCTGTTTTTTGCAGATGTTTTCTGGACGATGTGGTGCATAAGGAACAAGATGTCAATAGAAAAGCTCTTTCCCAATCCCTCTGATGGTTTGTTTAATGGGATATCCTTTCTACAGAAGTGGCGAGTTCTACTGAAGGAGGCGAAGGCGAAGCAGCTTGACGGACTGGTAGAAAAAGTGATCAAGACTCTGAAAAAATCTCCCCAGGGCTCAGTTGATTTCTGATGTGGTGAAACTCTGATCAATAACCTTCAGCTCCTGAGAGTTTAGATGTTATCTGCTTTTGCTTGCTACTTGTGGCCGTGGTGTGGCCTAATAATTCTGCTAGTCGCTTTGTTTTGGTTGGTAGTGGAGGAGCGTTGGCTCTCCTGTGTGGTTTCTGTGTAAACTGGTTTCCCCAGTTTGTGAACCTCTGTGTCTTTCTTAAAAGCCGAGATTTGTCTCTCTTCCAAAAAAAAAAAGCTGTGTCTGGAGGGAGGAGAGTTAAAATGTAAGGGGTCAATTTTTCTCTTCTTTATAATACAGAGATATTTAACTCTCTTACATATTCAATAAAAAAAATATTCCTAGAAAAAACAGATCCAATATCTTCGTATGAGTTCTGTTACACAATGTCCACAAACACAGAACACATACTATTGTTTTTTATTAAGTCTCTTATAAAGTAGGCAGATTTTAATATAGACCCAAATGATTATTGATCGTCCATTATGTTTACCTCGGGATTTAAATTGTTCTTTACCTCCTAGGAGATAAAAGTTCTCAAACAATTATTAATTACAGAATCATTCAATTTAGAAAATAATTAGTGAATTTTGGTAGGTTATGATAATTAGGGACATAATGCTAGCTGATATTAATTTATTTCTTCATAGAAGCAACTGTTAAAATTCAATTCATATCTAATCTCTTAGTAGGTGAAACAACAACACTTAACCTACTATAAAAGGGCTCAAGCAGTATCATTTGGAAAGAAATGTAATAACAATAATTTGTCTTTTAAACCAAGTCATCATTATCATAGTAACTGATGGTCCCAATTGGCTAGGACGCCTCACCAACCTATTTATACTTGGATCTGTGCCATACACCGATATGGAATAAGGCTGTCAAAACACTGGGGCCCTAAACTAATTGATTCAACTACTCCCTCCGGTTTTAAATTATGGACACCGTTGACTTCTAACGTCAATTTTGACCATTCGTCTTATTTAAAAAATTTGTTATTATTTGATTTATCATTAGTGAAATTTAAATCACATCCAATAATTTTACATATTAGAACAAAATTTTGAATAAAGTCAAAATTGATATTAAAAGTTAACGGTGTCAATAATTTAAAACCGGAAAGAGTACTTATTAATGTCAGTTAGGACGGATGCCGTTAGAAAGCAACCCGGCACATTCATTATCTCATGTTCCATGTGTCCCATTAATTTGAAGCCTATTTTTTAGAATTGTTAATTTGATTTTGATTTTGACTATTTATTTCTATAAATTTTATTTACTTTATAATATTTAAATTATATATTATGAAAATATTTCTCAAGATGAATTCAGAAATATAAATATTATATTTATCAAATTAATTAAATTTATAAAAGTCATTAGAGAAAGTCACGGTAAATAAATCCAAAAAATATGCTTCGGAGGGCCTTTGCAGGGCAGTGAATTCCAGAGTACTCTCTCTCTCTCTCTCTCTTCCCCCAACAGAAAAAGGCTGGGCAATGGAATAAGGCTCCCAAAACACGTGGAACAGTGGAATATGGCCCACGACTGGCCAGTTTCAGACTTGCATCTAACCGATTTCAGTGTTGTACGGTGGAATTGGACAAGATTTATAGAGGGGCCGTGCGAACATGACAAAGTTCGTTAACAAAATAATTAGTAATTTACATCAAATTTTCTTTATTCCTACACATGCATCTGTAATATTTAGCAATTCCCATAGAAATTTAGCGATGTATAAAGTCTAAGGTCTCATTGAAATGTGTGGTTTATTTTTTTCCGAAAACTATGTTTTGCATCAAAATTTAGCAATATATAAATGATAACACTCCAAACATTATAGTCTAAGGCCTCCCTTTGAAATGCAGGATTTTTTTCCGAATTCCAGCATTCTAAAAGAGGCCTAAAATCAGTATATCATACTTTTTAGTTATAGTGTAACCTTTTTGCCAACAGACGCTACATTCTTGTAAAAGTAGAAATGTGAATTTCCTTATGGTTTAGATTATGCCGTGGAATTAAGAAACTATAGTAGGAGTTAAAACAATTGAGGATTTTCTTATATTCTTTGAGTGAGCTATTGAGTGTGTTGTGGAACAAAAGTAGGGATGGTAGTTTAACCAATGGGTGTAGGGCCCTGACGGAATTTGTACCCTTGAGTGTGGGCGTGGGCGACCCTCTTCACCCAGGGCTCTCACCTGCACCACCATGGGTGTAGAGCGAGTCTTGAATTTCACCCACGGGTAACCCGGCGCACCCAAAAGTAGCCCACCTTTTGAATAATCATAAGCTTTATGCGTTAAATGGTTCGTGTCAAACCGTATTCAACCTAGGTGAGCTTTTGAATTTCAATTATTTTATTGTTGGATTATATTTAGCTGTTCATTGCTATTTATTTGACTGTCAAATTGCTCTGTGTGTGGCTTTTATCATTGTGTCTTAGACATGTTTTTTTTTATCACACCCATTGGGCACCCGAGACCCATCGAAACCCAGTAGGATTGGGTGCGGGTTTCGGTTTCCACTCGTGGGTTATCGTGGTACAGCTACAGTGCTGATTATAAGTAAGAACAAATGATATCACTTGGATGCTATACAAATAGATTGGCCTTATTCTTTCTTATGTACTTTGAATAGCAAGAGAGAAGGGCTCAGGGCTCACTGTACTGGCAGCCAAACAAAACATTTGAGCTTCAATGTATATCTTTAATATCTTTGAAATGGTCATAAATGTATGGTTACAAATTGAAACGGTGAGATCGAGGACCTTAATCTTTAACGGTTGGTAAGAATCTGTCACGGACAGGTGGAACCTAGAAGAAATATTGAAATAGCAAATATATTTGTCTCACAATTCTAACCACAAACCATGACAAATACAAAACATATAGTTCTAATGTCGTAAATAATCTTCAAAATATAAATTTCATATAGGAATTACGTATGGAGTTGAAACACCCGATGAGATTTACAACCTTGAACCTTGCAAAAACTACAAAGGTATTGTCCAAATGCTGGTGGTTAGTGAATTAGTGTCCAATTTCTATCAGCAACATACTGATGTCAATTCGTTAGGTGGGTGCATACATGGGCCCATGACTACGTGTCAAATCTAGGAATATGCAATTAAATAATATTAATTAGTTAGGTGACTGCACACGTCGTATATGTCATGTGGGCGCACACATGGTCACGAGGAGTGGTTACAGATGGCAAAAAGACTCGTCTCACAGTCCCTTTCATCTCGAAACATGCCAATCACAAAACGTATTCATTTCCCCTCCTACAAATTAGGCATATCAGTTTTACCCTGAGTTAGATCTATGTGATGCTTGTTTCTCAGATTTTGGATCTAAGAGGTATGCAATGCCAATCATTTGTCAGGTGCAGCACCTCAGGATGTCTTGACGCACAATCATTTTTCATTTAAAACCACAATACATGAAATACTCCCTAGAAACACTAGTCAAATTGTGCCCTTCAGTGGAACTTACACCATTATAGTGTGCGTCGCTTACCTTCAATTTTTTTAATGCTATCTTTTACTTGAAATAAATTTTATTTCAAAAACAGAAAATATTCCTGACATATAAAAATACTGAGACACGTGGCTCTCACTCTGAGTAGAGCCCACCCTAGACACCCCCCCCCCCCCCCCTGTCCTTGCTTTGCAAACAAAACAGAACAAAAAATATATATAATTTCTCTAATCATATCTCATTGACCCCCCTCATAGTTGATAATTCCATATTACCGAGAAGTTTCTAGTGCCAAAAATGACACCTGCTATGGTATGGATCCAGTGCTTCGCTATTAAGAGGTTCTAAAGTGCACATTATGTTCTGATAATTTGTGACTATAACTTAATGAGTGAATGACTCCCAAAGTAGTTCAAATTTAATAAGGTATTCATTGCATACAGTGACTGTTAGGACTTGATTCATGGAAATCATGGTTGCATAGTGATATAATATGTTTGTGCATGATGTTATAACACCAAATATTTTCTGCATGGGTTTTCCATTTTTTTTTGTATAAGTAAACAATGTGGCTGCTTATAAATAATATCTGTTATGGTAAGTTAGCCAAGCAATGTCAAAGAAGCGACTAGTGCGAACTGGAAAGACAGAAGTCATATGACTCATCAGTTCCAGAACCTGATGTCTTGTAGGAAAATGAGGGAACATATTTGAGCACATTTAACCTGATTTGGGTGTATATAGCAAGTCAATGCTCCATAAATTTAAGGTTTAAAACAAATTTTACAGATTTGTTGCACGTTTGTATGTTGCTGTAGCTATGTACGCTTCAGTCTTCTATAAAACAACAATCATTGACATGTAAATCGTAAAAATTGACATAATTGTACATCTATGGAAGGGCCAATTAGAGAAACATCAAAAGTTACCGAACACATCAACATGACAACGAGTGGCTAGTTGCATCTATCCAACTTTATTGTTATGTTGTATAGTTGTAGTGCTTATTGTAATAGGAAATGATATGACTTGGAAGACTATACCAATCACAACCGTAATGCCTCTGTTTGCCGAGTGCCAAGGGCACTCGGCAAGCCACCCACGGCATAGGTCACTCAGCCTACCTTTTGACAGCAAAGAGCCGTTTGTCGAATGTTTTTTGTCGAGCACTCGGCAAAAGTTTTGTCGAGTGCCTTTTAGACTCTCGGTAAAAAAATAGACCGAACGGACAGAAAACAGTGACGGAGACTTTTGCCGAGTGCCTGGATGTGCCACTCGGCAAACTCTAATTGTTTGCCGAGTGCCAGGCTTACGACACTCGGTAAACACTTAATATTTGCCGAGTGTCTGGGTCAAAACACTCGGCAAACACTGAGTATTTGCCGAGTGTTTTCACCCAGACACTCGGCAAAATCTGGGGCACTGGGCAAAATATGTTTTCGGAATGCACAAAATTGTTAAAATCAGCTAAAATCACACATATATCACATCACAGGCAGTTTATATAAACCACAAACATATAAATTACATCACAGACAATTTATATAGACCAGAAACTTATAAATCACATCACAGCCAGTTTATATAAACAAGTCTCACACAAAACACAACAAACATCTATCATATTCCAATAGCTTCACACATCGTCTCACACATAGTCCAATAGCTTCACACACAGATCAACTATGAGACCACTGCGGCGTTTGAGGCGATTGATTCGATGCCGCATGATTCGATTCCGTCGATTGATTTTGTACAAAGGAGAAGAGATTGCATATGTTAGACAAGATTTAAAGTAGAAATAAGCAACTTTCATACTCACAGGAGTAGTTGCAGGAGGAGATGGAGGAGGGAATAGCTCTGGTGGCAGAAGTTGACCCATCCTCTCGCTAAGACTTTGCATTCAGTGGAACATCTGCTCCATCCTCTGCCGCTCAGCCTCTTGCCTCTGCCGATCGGCCTCCATCCTCGCCGCCATCTCCTCCCTTAGCCTCTTCTCTTCTGCCAGCTCGGCCTACAATATTTCACCTCAATGTTACAATGCAAAGCAAAGGTATGTAAAAATCAAAGAACGACGAATAAAACAGAAGTAACCTGGAGTGCCTCCATCCGAGACTGTGTAGTGTCTGGTCGTGGACGTATGGCCGAGCTTGAACTCGTGCTCTTTGCTCGAATCTGAGAGAGAGTGGAAGTAGTGGCCGTGTCGAGTGTGCTGCCGCCAATCCAGTACCGCCCGTGCTTCTTCCTCCTCCTAGACTCATGACGACTTCTCCGTCAAGGTCCTAGTGCTCGGATCGTACTCTTGCCCATGGACCTCTCTTGGGCGGGTCCTACTGGTTGTAGTCGACGTCAAACGTCGCCTTGACCTTGTGGGCCAACGCCCATGCCATGAATTGGGAGCAAGACTGGCCACCATGATTCGGACTGCGAAATAGCGAGATGAGTAGAAATTATGCAGAATTGAGCGTTATAATAAAGAAATGAATTTGCGTACCCATTTAGCCGCGTATTTGTCGAGGCTTAGGTTGCTTTGATGGTGTGGTGCACCTGGCATCATCAAACGACGCTCCCGACAAGCGTTGTGTGTCTCTTCCCACTCGGCGGTGCACTACTTATTCACCATCTCTTCCCAGCACTAGAGATGCTAGGCGCACCACCACCTCGGGCGATGACGGAGGTACAGGCGACGGTGGAGCTATAAATGCCTTGCCTCTCCCTCGACCTCTGCCTCCACCCTTTCCTCGACCCTTGCTGGACCCCTCAGCTGCATCAGAACCTCTTTTGTGCAGCGATTTTACCTTCCTAAAACCACCCACCATCTTTGCCCAATCACCTACAATTAAAAAGAGTAAACCAATCAGCACAGATAAACAAAATGTATTTAGAATGAGATGCAAAAAAGAAAATTAGAAAATAACATAGTATTAAAAAAAGAAAATTAATTATTAGTATGGATCATACATGTATTAAAAATAATCATCATGATCGGGATTAGCTGGATCATAAGTCTCATCATCACTATCACCAATGTCAATATAACCGTGCCCGTGCTCCGAAGAAGGAATGGTGTCATCGCTGTCATTGCTTAAATATAATCGCTGAAGTAATTTTAAGTCCATCACATTATGAACCCCATCTCCAACGTCCTCGTCGACAACCCTTTCATTGTCTACTTCCATTCCTCCCTTTCCACCACCACCACCTCGTTCGCCATGGCGAGTACCACCACCACCACCTCGCTCGCCATGGCGACCACCACCACCACCACATCGGTCGCCATGGCGACTACCACTGCCACACCACCTCGCTCGTGCCCTAGCGACAACCACCACCATCACGATCTTGCTCGCGTCGAGTACATGTTCAATAACCACGACATAAAGGGAAGAAAACTCACCGGAGGCAACGACGGTGGCCGGGGTGACCGGGGCGGG
>BCLF01000198.1:16091-58590 GCA_001602275.1 Zoysia japonica
CGTGCGCGCGCTCGCCGCGTACGCGGCCAACGACCCCGCGCGACGCACGTCGCCGCCGTCGTCTCCCCCGCGCACACTCGCGTCATCCCCTCGCGTGCACGACAGAGCTCTGCCTCGTCCCGTCACCTCTCGCCTACCGCATTGAAGACGCAGTCGGGTCACCTCCGCCGCTGCGTCCCATCCGCGGCGTGGCCGCCCATACCTCCACCCACGCCGTGCCCATGTCGTCGCCCACGCCGTCTCGCCTATAAAGAGCGCCTCGGCCCCTCTCTCCTGCTCCTCCCGCGAGGATTTCGCCCTTCCCCCAATTTCGCGCCACCTCGGGCGCCGCTGCAATTCGCGCCCTCCGGCGAGCTTTTGCTTGCCCCTCCTCTTTGCACCTTAAGCTCACCCCGACCCCCTCCTTCGTTGCCTTGTCACGGCTTCCTGTCCCTGCCACCGCAACGCCCCGACATCGTGCACTGCCCCTACAGTCCGCCTCTCCCTCGTCGCTGGCCCACTCCAGTGGAAACCCTACCCCGAGAACCCCCTAGGTGAGCTCGTCGTCCACCCCTTTCTCTCACGAGCTCCTTAACGCCGAGTTTCGTGGCTCGGAAGCCGGGTTCTGCTTATCCGGCGAGCCGCGCCACTGTTGCCGCCGTCTCCTCGTTCTCCGGCCGCTGCTGGCGCCGTCAGGCCGGCCCCGGCTACTCCCAGCCATCCGATGCTCCATCTACGGTCCGGATTAAAGCTGTTAGCCGATCTAATCCCAGCCGCCCAAATCGAAACCTACGGCTGAGATTTGATCCCACATAACAGTTAGCTATTTTAAATCCGAGCCTTTCATCTAGGGTCTAACGGCCTAGATTTGAGCCACGTCACCACTAAAACCCCAGCTGTCCCCTCCTGATCCAAAGGCCACAAAGCCTCCACGTCACCTTTAAATCCCAACCGCACGCTACCGAATCAACGACTCAGATTTAACCAGCCTGTTTTATATAATAAAGTAAATAAAACACCTTTGGCCTCACCTGTCAGCCTAATAGGGTAAAATGCTAGGTACACCACACATATTGCACACAAAAATATATTCCTAAGCCTTTTCCAGTACAAAAATAATTCCATAAAATTCCAAAAAATATCACTTTGCACCTAAGCCCTTGCTGCTCTGTAAAATTATATTTTAAGCCTAGTAATTTTACATATACACCCCTGACCTTTTCTTGAATTACAATTTAGTCCTAAATATTTACACCTAGCACCCTAAACTTTTGTACAACCATATATAGGTCCCTGCCAACTCTGGTAACTACAGAAAAGTCCTTAGCAACTTTTCAAAAATTACTAAAAGGTCCCTAAAGCCTCCTTGCATGCTCAAATCACCATATCTTTCCAACCGCGAATCCGTTTCCAACGATTTTTGTACCACTAGAATCATTGTATCGAGCTCCACCTCCCCAAATCATCCAAACCTTATTTATTCTCTGAACTTGCTGATTTTAATGGTAAGTCTTATCGGAGCATTAAGTCGTTTTGTTTTGTTAGTATTTTATCGATTCCTATGCAAGTGTTTTATTGTGATTTAATACCTAATATAGTTCACTAATTAGAATGTGCACCTTACCCATTAGTATTAATTTATAAACCATTAGTATGCATTAACATGACTGCACCTGCTAGATCTAGGTAAATTAATTTAAAGTAAGAATCATATAATTAGTAGCTAATTAAATACTTGGGGCTAGATAACAGAAAGATAGGTAAATAATTACTAGTTGCTTTAGATGACATACGAATACTTAGAACTCAAATAATTAGCCATAACACACTACTCTGTTGTCCATAACGCATTAATATATAATAGTACATTTATCACTTGCTAACTCTAGAGATTTAATTAATTAAATTAAACCAGGTAATTAATCATTGATCACTTAAGTTAACCCACACATATACATGTAAGATAAGTAAATATTAGATAGTGCATATAAGTCGACCACCCTGCATTCATATGCACTAGGACAAATGCCACGTATTAGCTTTGGTAAATCTATAAGGATAAAACTAGATAATTAGTCGTTAAACACTAATCATTGCATATCCGTAAAGGATTAAGAAATCAATAAATAATGTACCTCATACCATCATGATAGATATAGGGTAGTAATAAGATTAACGTGCATCTCACTTTGCATTAACCTACATTATTACATGTGCCACATGATACCACTAGTAATAAACCACCAAAACTAAGATCCAACCAATTAGGCACTAATGGTTAGAAAACAACCACATATTCGGGAATTAAGTAAGTAATCTCTAGTTATTGCACAATCATCCATCTAATTATAAACTAAATAAGGATATTCTAGAATGCATCTAATCAGATGTACAGTATAAAATAGGATTGTACGTAAAATGACACATCACACCCTTAACTAAACATGCCATATACAAGCTTACACTCACGTAACCATATTGGCATTATAAATGCTTGATAGTGCATGCATCCACATGGCCCACTAACGCAATCACATGAATATGGTTAGAATGAGAATAGTAACTAATAACTACATGGTAATGAATATAGCTAAATCATGACTAAGCACAATATGACACATGGAACTCGCAGTGTTTTGTAAGTAAACCATAACCTAAGTCCATACCCATACGAAGGCCTTAGTATAATTAACCATACCTGATCGCCCTTAACTACACATGTAACTGCATAAGCACTAGAATAAAGTTTGAGAATAAATAATTATTCCAACAGTTAACTTATAGTAAATGACACTAACGTGCACCTAGGATAATAAACATTGCATTAATATAGCAATCGCATCATGCATAATGTACCCTTGATTCCCTCGTGGAGTTTATTTGGTTCTTATTCCAGATTTATTGGATCTTATCGATTCTTCTCGAGCTTTGTTTCTCTTTACGGTAGTTTCATTAAGTGTATCCTATCGTGTAGACGACGCGGAATTCGAGGAAGAACTGGACTCCAAAATAAGATAAAAGAACGGACGCACAAGGAGAGGCCCGAGGATCCCGACATCAAGTTCTAAAGATTAGGGATTTGCAGGCAAGCTCTAACCCCTTGATCATATTAATCCTATGTTTTGCTTGCGCACCTATATGACCTAAATGCTTGCATATTTATTTAATCTATGTTAAAACATTGTGTAGCTAATAGCCTACTTGTTATTATGTATTTATATTTATGTCAGATACTTGTTCACACTAAATATGAATACTACCTTGCTACCCGTTGATGACACCCCCTTGATAGCCTTAGGATTTTTTTCGTTAGCCTTTTAACGAATGAAAAGTTGCCTTGATAGTAGAATGCTTAGGAACCCTTGTACGATACAGTGCATCGCTACACCATACACCAATCATCTTATGAAATGTGTTAAAATGAGTTTGGTGGTGTGCGTAAAATAAAGTGGGAAGGGTGTTAGTGCAACTGGTGCTAGGTGACGGGAAGGAATAATGTTTTTTGGTCGTGGGGTGGGCTCCTAGAGCTGTGTGATGTGTATAGCCTTCGGACTGGTCCACCTGCGGTGTACAAGTGCCGCCCCTGCCATATAAGAACCGGTTCATCGGACCTCAACATAGTGATTTCGTGCAACCACAGAACCTGTCTGGGTGATCTTTGTGGGACTGGCAGGATTGATGAACATCTCCCGCAGGACCAACCTACTAAAATATGGACAACAAATATTTTGTGATCTCTTTTTCAAAGTTTCTATAGTGAACTTTGCATAAATCTGGCCTTTTGCAAAGGAAGAACCTTTTAGCCTAATCTATGCTACAGCCAAATGTGCATGTATATATATACCCCTGCTTAGTGTTAGGGCTTGCTGAGTACTTTATGTACTCACAGTTTGCAATTGTGATTTTAGACAAAAGAAGATTCGTAGAAGACAACGACGTGCTGGGTTTTTGTTCTGCTTTCCAAGTTTGCTTGTGGCATTGGGCCATGTTTTTCGCTGTTTGCTTCACCTCTGGCTGGTCAACTGGTTGTGGATTGTTTTAATTCTCACCGAGTTCCCGCTAAAGGTCCGGTTTTAGGTATATCCTTTTATTCGAAGTATGCTTTTGATATACATTCTGATGTGTTAGTGAGCTACTGATCCAGAGACTGATACGTGGTGCACAGTGTATCTCAGAAATAGGTACGACAATTCCTTTTCAAGATATTGGGTTAGTTATTGCTGGGCTGTCTTGTAGGAACAGATTATCCAGGTACAATGGTAGTCCGAACGAAGCACTGGCTGTTACTAGACTATGTTGCTTGGGGTGACCGCATATCAAAGCTATACCTGAATCGCTTTGCAGAACTGCTGATTCACAAGCCAGGTGAAGGCTTTCTCCTGTGGATCCTTGCCACCCTTCTGACTCCATTGGTATTTATTTTGTTCCAATAGTAGAAACATACAACTAATATGCTTCAGATATGGGGCTTTATTCATGTTTGCAGTTCACTATATCTGATATAGATATATTGTTTACATATATATTTTCTCAATGGTTGCTATTTTCAAAGTTTGCTGAGAGCTACTACTCGATCCCAATGAAAAAGTACGGTATGGTGCCGAATCATAGTCTGTTTGAGGCATTAGCTACGTGCTTGATTGCCATTACCCCGAAGGATCACTACCAGAGGTTGGAAGGAGGCAGCATAGTCTTGAAGAAATCAAAGACGTTCAGCTTTTGCAAGGAAGGTGTGCTCGTGGAAGGTGAGTCCTCACCTATAAAGAGTGACATAGTGATCTTCGGAACTGGATACAAAGGAGATGATAAGATCAAGAACGTGTTCACACTGAATATTTCCAAGCTATTGCTATTGGTTCATCATCCTCGATAGTGCCTCTCTACATGTCAGTATTTTGATTGTGCCATTATATTTGTTTATAATTCTTTCAATTCTCAATCTTGTCAATTTCATTAATTAATTTGTCGCTTATAATCACAGGCAGTGCATAAATCCCAAGATACCATAGCTCACTGTTATCGAATACTCAGAGAGCATAGCAAATCTGTACACATCGGAATTTCGAGCTAAATGGTTGGCTCATTTCTTAAGTGGTGGTTTCAATTTGCCAAATGTTGCAGCAATGCAGAAGGATATCCTCGAATGGGAGAAGTGCATGAAAAGATACTCTGGCAGATACTTCCGCAGGTCTAGCATTGGACTGCTCCACATCTGGCACAATGATCAGCTTTGCCGTGACATGGGATGCAAAGGAAGAAAGGCTTTCTCGCAGACTTGTTCGACATTTACGGTCCTGGTGATTATGTTGATCTTCACCCCAAGAAACGCTAGAACACGGGAGTATGTTTCTGTTGCTGCGGTTTCCCAGTTCGCATGTTATCAGTTGTATAATTCAAGTAAAGTTTTTTACTGTTCAAGAATAAATTTGACATATGTAATATGTATTGTCATGTTCAAGTATATACATCACTTAATGTGTCCATATTTCTCTATTGATTTCACGGTAAGAATATGCATCGTGAGAGCTATCTAATAGTGAAGCACCACACGTATCTAAAGTGTGGTCTGCATGCTATACTATCCACAAGCCAGCTGATGTCAGCTATTATGCGCCCCGCGCCAAAACAAACACGTCTTCCTCGAGGACAAATAAGTGAGCAGAGCGCTGGATATATATAGCACGCTAATATCTTTAGACGGAATTTATAAAGATATTGCAGCCGCATGAGCGCACATGGATATATATAGCACTATAATATCTTCAGATGGAATTTATAAAGAAGATATTGCAGCCGCATGAGCGCACATGGATATATATAGCACCGTAACATCTTCAGACGGAACTTATAAAGAAGATATTGCAGCCGCATGAGCGCACATGGATATATATAGCACCGTAATATTTTCAGATGGAATTTATAAAGATATTGCAGCCGCATGATCCAGAAGTGATTGGTCTGTGATACATGAAACAAATGCTGGTTCTCTAATGTTTATTACATGTGTCGTCACGAATGCAACTGCACGTATTCTGATCTCTGGTCTATGATCAGAACTGTTTCAGTAGCATGTGTCTTTGTGATGGAGTTTTTCTGGAACAGTCTGGGGTCCAATTGCGAGCTCAGTAAGTTGTCATTGATCTGTCACCGCAAAATAATCTAGCGTGGCAAGTAAGAAAATAGTGCATCAACCTCGTGTAAATCAAATTTCTATTAATTGATCTTATGATTTTGTTTGAAATGAACACATCCAATTTTGTATCTGCATAGTACAATAGTTATGCTTTATTCTTGCGTGTTGTGTAAATTAAATTGTCGTATCATAATAATCATGTTACAGAGCATATGGATATCCTGCAAAAGCAAATTCTTACAAGAGTCTATCCTAGTGTTACACGTGCAAAAAAAAAATACTTCCCTCATATCAAAGAATGGATGCAATCATTCTTGTAAATTTGAATGGTCTAGTTTTACTTTTCTTTTGTATTTTTTTACCTATAATATTTTTTTGATAATTTTTTTATATATTATAACCTGTAGGACACTGCCCTCTTGTTCTAATACAAAGTTGTTTGTATGTGTTACTGATCAAGATATCGCTTTTTTGGATACACACAAATCGTGTCCTCCAATTAGTATTGACAGTCATATAACAAGAGCTTGTGCCTGACAGTTGAGCTTAGAGGTGAGTTCATTGCCAAATACATATTTAACTTCTTTTGAGAATAGGCTACTATCTAATAACTTTATCATGATTAGTAACAATGAGAGGATCAAAGGAAGCACAGAGAAGGACATGG
Source organism: Zoysia japonica (assembly GCA_001602275.1). Taxonomy (NCBI): domain Eukaryota; kingdom Viridiplantae; phylum Streptophyta; class Magnoliopsida; order Poales; family Poaceae; genus Zoysia; species Zoysia japonica. The sequence continues at coordinate 22,871 of BCLF01000198.1, forward strand.
AGATGCACAAGATAAGCAAGAACGCTCAATTCCTGAGTACTTATAATCCAACTTGGATTCGAGTCTTCTTCGGGTTTCAGGAGCAGTCCGCACTAAAACAGACACCCAGACCGCATTCAGAATCCATTTTGGACGTTCTGGATATAGATAGAAAGCTAAGAGCTAACCTTTCCAAGAGCACCTATCTCATCTCAAAATTAGTCCAGAATCATTGGGAATCGTTAAAACAAGTTAACATCCATAATCTGTCAGAGTGTTGTACCAGCATATTGGGCCATTTGGCCTTGTATCATATTAGACCCATTAGGGTTTCATCCAGGGGATCTTGCACGTCCCTCCACCCATTGTAATCAGTACCCGCTAGCACCATTAGGACTTAGATTTTGCATCTTCACCAAATCAAAAGTTACTATGACCTGACGGATGATTGGGAACCACAAACACATCATGTGGTAATAAGAGCTTCAGGTATATCATCAAGTTCAATTTATCCCATTTTTTCTATTCGTCATGTCGTTCACTGAAGTGCCGATACAAAAAGTAAATCAGTAGGTTTTCCTCCGTCCAAACCATATTTATCCTTTGCACAATCTCTGTTCTAGAGTCTGTAGTACTAAATTTGTGTCATTAGTTCATGTTTTGGTTGTTGGGTTTTGAAATCTTTTTTTCATCTATTTTTTTCCTTCGTCGTTCATCCTTTGCATGTTCATACCTACTATCCTATTCATATCTGTCATCAGTTTCATTGCATCAATTCTTCCCCACCCACACTTCACTTATTTTGACCACCAAAAGATCCTCAACATCTACATCTAACCCTTCCATAAACTTCTGCCACCAAATTATGTACAAATTCCGCACCTGATTTGCAATCTGAATCTGTTTTCAGCCTTTACAAAATATCTGATATGGATGTCCAATATTAAAATAATCATAACTTTTTTATAGACTCCAAATTAGATAAATAAGTACTTTTTGAATATCTACAGAACATTTCCCTAATCTTGAAGATCTCGACAATCTCGCATCAGAAGGTTGTGTTTTTCCACTCCTATGTTTTAGCACATATTTTAAAGAATTTTGAGATTTTCTCCCGATCACATCTTTCATCGAATTGATCTAAAATTTGGTCATGTACAATCTTTTGTGCTCGTGGTTCAAAGAAAATATCAGAAAAATAAAAAATTTTGGATGTCTGGTAGTCCGAATTATTTTTTAATACGCAGGAGAGCTGTGCATCTTTGTATTAAAGAGAGGAATGGTGCCCTAACATCACCGCCCTCTCATACGAGCACCAAATATGGGAGGTGTTACACAGATAGATTACTAGTGAAAACTAGGTAATAAAAACAAAAGGGTGACCTTACTAAGGACCTTAAGCACTAATCAGTCGCTGCCCCTGACCAAGACCTAAGGCTTGCAAATTTTTTGCCCGGCCAAACACCACAAGCTATGCTCATTAAAAATTGCTTCCATGATCGAATTAACTGAAGTTGTCGCTCCTTCAAAGAGATGGTCATTCCGATGCTTCCAAATGATCCATGCTGTCAATATTATTAAAGAGTTGACTCCTTTCTTGTGTTTCTTCATCATTCTTCTCATAGTTCTTCTCCACCAGTCCGCGAAGTTGAGCTCATTTTGTTGTGGGCCAGAAGTTTCCAAATCAAGTGCAGATAATAACTGAAACCAGACTTGCCTTGCGACCACACACGTTGCCAAAAGATGTTGTATAGTTTCTTCTTCTTGGTCACATAGTGGGCATTTCTCTGGGGCTGGGAAGTTTCTTTTCATGAGTCTCTCTGCAGTCCAACATCTGTTGCGAATTGCCAACCATAAGAAAAATTTGCATTTAGCCGGGCCCAAGATTTCCGTAGACGACGCCAAGGTTCGAAAGTTATAGATCCATTAAAATAAGACCGACATGCAGATTTGGAAGAATAACAAGTAGACTTGTCCAATCTCCAAATATTCTATCCAATCCCAAAAGAATTTGGAATGTAGCCTATGCGTTCATGACATCATCATATTGTTCTTGTTATGTTTGTTGCATATGATTGATTGTTTGTGCTTGTGCACTTAGGCGACTTCGTTCCGGACCCGCAGTATGAGGGTTTCCAGTAGCAGGACTTCGAAACCGTCAAGTACTATTCTTCGTAGTAGGAAGGCAAGTGTCCTTGACCATCTTGTGCCTATTTTACAAAATCTCTATCTTGTAGATTACATGCTTGTGTCAAATTGATTGCGCAGTATGATTGAGATTTTACCTAGTCTTACCTTATTATGTTTTGTCACCCTAATTTACCTTTTATTGGCTAGATTACATACTTAGATCTACTGTTGTTGAGATGGGTGAATATTAATTTGATTAATTATTACACTTGCTTTACAAAGATTAAAGGATTATTTAATAGCAACATGGAGATTAGGAATTTGGGTGATCTGGTTGGTATAGGGTGCTGGGTTACCGGCACTATCCCTTGGTATTTTAATCATCCTAAATCTAAAGACTGGTTCATGGAGCGACCATCTATGTGCACCATACAACTACGAGCCAAGTATGGGCGCGGTCTGGCTTAGTAAGTGATGGAGACCAGTTCTGTATGTGCCATCTAGTGGAGCAGGGAAAGCTAGGTATGCGTGGATTCGTCAGGAGTGAGATGTGTGGAGAAGGGAGAGTGCACTCCCAGTAACCACTTGGTACAAGAGGAGAGCCTCTCAAATTACGCTTAATTCCTAACGGGTGATCCTTAGTGGACACGTACAAACTAGAGGAAGCTATGGAAAGCTTTGAAGTAATTTTCTAGCCTTCACACCAAATGAAGTGTGTGAGTGCTTGGCCGGCACAGGCAGGATGGAGATTCTTTAGTCACCTAGAAACAAGGATGAAATTACTTTTCGTGGGAAATGTGTACAACCTCTGCAAAGTTAAAACTGTCTTGACAGTTGTGCTCGTGGTCATGAGCATGGCATGAACTATCACATGATTAGTGGGTTTTGGTATGGTTGAGTCGGTGAATCACAGTGGAAGACTGTGATCGGTTGTTATGTTGGTGATGCAACCGGGTAGTCTGTAGGCACGTTTGTGATATGATGGTGTTAGATGCTTAGCACTTAGTAAATATGTACTTAATGGGAGTGTGTCACTATTAAATTTTTATGCAAAGGAAACCATATATAGTTTATCCTTAGTTGTTGCCACATGTCTTCTTTTCTCACACTTGTTGAGTACATCCCGTACCTAATCTTGCCTTTATAAATGCTGCTCAGTTGAAGGAGAAGTTTAAAAAGACGTTGAAGACGCAGGAGCTGAAATCTAGGTGTGTTGTCTCTCCGGTCGAATGCATGTGTAAACTACGCTACGCTTAGTTTACTTTGCCACTGCATTTGGTTTCTAATAATTATTCTAAGACTTTGAGTCATTTTTGTAATAGGTTAATTCTATGTAATCGAGAAATTATTCTATTTTACTATTAATAAAATCACTTTATATGTGAAACTTGATTCCTAGGGCACACATAAAGGTGCATTTAGTTTTGATCTTAAAACCAGGTGTGACATTCAGTGAACGAGGAGGCAAAGGCAAGTTGTTATTCGACTATTCAAAAAAGGTATCCTCCCTCTTAAACTTGACTCTGGACTCCAGTTGGCAGAATTCACCACAATAATGGTATTCCTCACGCTTTATAATAGCATTCTTCAACTCTGGTCGTAGTATCATTAATTTCTCTAATCAGTACTCCCTGTCCGCACTTATAAGTTATCCTGAACTTCTTAGCATTTCCAAAATTATAAGTTGTTCTCACTTTTCAATATACTTTCTCTTTTCCCAATACTTATCCATCTCTATCTCTCTCCGCGTTTTCAGCACATCCCATCTTTTCTACTTTTCTTAATTCACGTGCCCAGTCCCAAAATGGCTTATAAATTAGGACTGATAGAGTACTACTCTATCTATGGATATAAGGATTTCTAAACCAGGACAAGTGCATGAATGTTTATATTTTAAGATGAGAATATTTACTATTCTATTCATTAATATGAGATTCTGTATAATAAGTGACTATGGATTTATTTTTGTTTGATTATTGCTTGAATTAGAGAAAAAGTAGTCTCAAGTACAGCATTTTTTTTTCTTAAAGTATCTGCTACTGGAATATTTAGCATTGATAAAAGTATTTGCTATACTCGAATATTTAGCATTGATAAATATGACTTCACAGTAATTAGTACACTTTTATGAAACCATTTTTTAAGACAAATCTAATCATATGATCTCACATTTCTAAACTTAGTAAATTAAAACCTATTTATAATTTATATTTCCAACATTTGACTAAGACTATGTTCATATTAAAACGATTTCCTTTTTGAACCGGAAGGAGTATTGACTTCTTTTGTCACAATTCACAAGTCTTACTTTCGGGGAAAAAAGATGATGAAACCTTCTTTATTTTGCACAGATTGTCACAATTCTTGTGAACCTACTCAAGAATAAAGTTGTCAACAAAACTTGCAATGTTTTGTTCTAATTTCTTTTTCTAGAACTATACTAGATATAAAAGCTGCAATATTGTAGGTGGGCACACAAACGCTGTGCAATATCATTCCAATCATATTCTTTTATTAGATCTAGTCCATTTGCAATACTTTTTTGTAAAAGATAGCCAATGTAATCAAATAGATACTCACACCATGATCATAGTTGTATAATATTTCTAAATGTCCTCAAAAATAGAAACCTAAGCTGAAACAAAAAGGGGTTACAGCAGAAGCAGAATACAAATGACATGTTTCTTGCCACGCAAAGATTCTAGTTTTAAATTCTAAAGTCAAATGGAAAAACGATCCTCTCAAGCATTCAGATGTCAGCACTCCGATTTGTTAAAGGAAGTGCCTGACTATTTTGACACCTCATTCAAGGATTTCAACTTGACATTTTCCAATTACGTAAAAATTGTACAAACTCGAAACATAACACTGAACACACTAGTGCAAAGACCAAATAGTATTTTTTCTTCAAACAAATCTAATAAATTTATTCAATGTTAAGATCCGTACTTTGTCCATATATGATGGTGTCATCTTCAGTCAGTTAAAAAATAGACAAATGTGTCTGTTACACTATAAAAATGTGACTTTGTCTCCAACACACTATAAAGAGTGATTTTAAATGTAGCACTACACGCCACAATTTTTGGACTCTGTCTGTAACAAACTATAGCAGGCCAAAGGTTATTTTCAACATAAAACAAATTGTAACTTTACACACAATATATTGTTGCATTCTCTGTCAATGTAGATCTTCATGAAATTCTTATTGACATACTACTCCATATTTTAAAATATTTAATTTACGGAGCAAACTATACACAATCTAGAAAAACCCATAAAAATTACTATAAAATGAAACAATATATTTATTTGGAAAGTAACAAGGTGTAATGTGTTTTATGCATTGCGAAAACAACGATTTCGCTTTACATAATGTATTGTAGACAACAAGAAAATCATGTTTTTTCAGTGCATTGGAAATGAGGCCACGTTTTTATAGTATTGTAAGAGATAAATTTACCTAAAAAGTATGAACATAAAAATCATCTCATCCAAAGGACAATGCCTATCTATACACAAGGTGTGCAAAGCCTGCTCAAGGTTGAGAATCGAATACTTAATTTGAATGGCAAAATCTTTACCTACCATAAATTCCCCAGAAAGATTAGAATTCCCCGAAAAGTGTTGCTGCTGCAAAGAGCAAAAATAATACACCTTCTAGAAGACTAACCTGGAAAAAAGTACTTTGTAAATTATAGTTGTTCAAAGTATAAAAAGGTCGGACATGACGCTAAAGCAAAGAGAAGTGTGGTTTGCTTACTATCTAAATTAGCTGCTATATTAGCTACATTCACTTTATGTGTTGCTTTAAGTAGTCATTATTCATGTATACACAATACATGTTATCAGGAACTATCCATATTGAATTGTGTAATTAAATTATTACTTTCCATTTGAATTTATAGTTTCTGAAGGCCTATGATTGGTGATGCCTTTTCAGTCCATGAGCCACATGGATTCCACGTGCATGCTGGTGGTAAGGATATATTTTTCTCCTTTTAGAATTTTCCATTGTACTCTTTATAAGTCTCCATTGGAGCTCTTATCAATACATTCGATCCCTCAAACACGGGATCAAGGCTAGGTCCCTGATGGATTCGTCAAAATTTTTCGGGGTTCGATCTATGCTGATGGGATCATTTTTCATTTCCTTCTCCTCCATTGGATCACCTCCCTCAGCCACCCCCAGTGTTATAGTACTTCTACTGGTACTGTTCATCAGAAGGCGACGGTAGTGATCATCCACAGCTAAAGTAATCTCAATCTCACTGTACTATTTATCACTGGATCTCTTCCCTGAACTGGCTCTCTGCCCTTCGGCTCCTCTTGATCTGCCGGGATCCCGCCAGCTCCCTTTCCAACTGTAGATCCTCGCGGGCTCACCTCTTCTATTGGCAGCTCCTTCCAGGATGTCCCATTCTGCCCTGCCGGCTCCCTTGCCAACCATAGATCCTCGACATGTTTCCTACCTCAATGTGGCTCCAGTCCGGCTCCTGCTGTCAGCATGGCTCTTGTTCCCGACGCTGCCACCACTGGCTCTGTCCCAGAGGATCGGCGTTCTACCACGCTGTTGGCTTCTACAATGCACTGCTCGGTTTCTATGCCAGGCACCATCGCTGTCCATCGTGGCTCTTCTCCCTGCGTCAGCTCGTCCTCTACCTGCTTCATGCTTTGTCGCAGCTCGAAATAATTTTTCTTGGTCTCCATCTAGGAGTGTAATTGTACTTTCCCATTTTAGGATTTCCTCTTGTACTCTATATATTGTCCGTATTGCGGATACTATCAATACAACCCATCCTTCTAACATCTGGCAATTTTAATTATGGTTACATAGAAGATCATTCGATGAACACATGATGTTTAGTTATCTTATTAGCTTCTCAGATAGGTAAGTGCCCAAGAATGCACCCCCGAGAATTGCGAGGGCAGATGCAATCAAGTGTCCAGCTATGGCTCCACTAGCAACTCCCAATGCAGACTACAAAAACAGACATCACAAATTGCTTTAAACAAGCTGGACTAATTAATTCACTAGTCAATACTGCTAATACGTATCAAAGTTCAAACAGACCTGAGCAGCACCTAAAGCAATTGTAGCCAGCATAGATCGATCCCCCCACTCCTAAAAGCACAGAACATTTGATGAACAGTAATATTGTTGTTTGAAAAGATACAAGGACAGTCTCTTAAGTGTCCCTTGACGAATATATTGTTTTTGAAATAATTTGACAAATATATTTCAGTGGAGAGAAACCACTTACTGCAAAGAAAACAAGACTGAAGGACTTCCAAATACCCTCAAGAGGACTGGTAAGCTTCTCAGAAACCTGTAACCAAGTATAAGACTCAGTATTTGAAGACTGGAGAAGTGGTCTGAGATTTGTACATGACTTAAATTTTGTCAGGAACATAATTCAAGAACTCAAAACAACCATGCTCCAAAGAAAAATCTTTGGTTGGTGATTGAATGGTTGCAGCAGCTTTTCATGTACAAATGAAAAGCTGAATATTTTAGTATATAAAACTATAAAGGTAGTCATAAGTCTGGAGATTGGATGAGCGCAACCTTCTCTTTGACGAGCTCCTCCGCCTCAGCCAGTTCCCCACTTTCAGAATTTCCCTGACATTTTTCATTTGTAGTATCAGTAAGTGCCCATGCATCTTTAATTGAATTCAACCCAAAGAATGCAACCAGAGCAACTGCTGCATACTCCCCAATGGGTAAGGCTGCAGAAACACCATGATTTAAAAAGTACGTCATTAGCACAATAAGACCGACTGATGAGTACTAAATACTAACACATAAAGTATGATATAATTTGCAGTACAAATTACATTACAGAGTACCATAATAAAGCGTGAAAGTTCCTTTCCAAAACATAAGAACTTGATGTAGAACAAACAAAACATAAGAAATTGATGTAGAACAAACTAAAGTAGTTAGTACTAACTTGTTTGAAACTGTGCTGGTACAGACTGAAAATCCTACCAATTACAACACTCACGATCGTCATAAGGGAAAGAGCAGCCATCGACCCAAGTAAAACAACAACAACAACAACAACAACAACAAAGCCATTAGTCCCAAGCAAGTTGGGGTAGGCTAGAGATGGAACCCCTAGAGACGACTAAAAAGGAGCAACAACCGGCAATCAAGGTTCAGGCACATGAATTGCTAGCCTCCACGAACTCCTATCCAAAGCTAACTCCTTAGCGATATCCCACTCCTTCAGATCTCTCTTCACAGACTTTTGCAAGTCAAGTTTGCTCTATCTCTGCCTCTCTTCACACTGTTTGGCGACCTACCATCCCACTATGAACCGGTGCCTCCTGTGGTTTTTGTTGAATATGTCCGAACCACCTCAAACGATGCTGCACAAGGTTCTCCTCAACTGGTGCCACTCCTAGTCTCTCTCATATGTCATCGTTCCGGACACGATCTCTCCTTGTGTGGCCACACATCCATCTCAACATACGCATTTCGGCTACGTGTAGCTGTTGGACATGTCGCCTTTTCGTAGGCCAACACTCTGCTCTATAAAGTATGGCTGGACGAATTGTAGTCCTATAGAATTTATCCTTGAGTTTTTGAAGCACCCTACTATCAGATAAGACTCCAGAAGCTTGACGCCACTTCAACCATCTGGCTTTAATTCTATGACTTACATCCTCGTCAATATCCCCATCTCTTTGCAACATTAAACCTAAATAACAGAAAGTGTCCTTTTTGGGTACCACCTGGCCATCAAGTCTAACATCTCTCTCCTCGACTGCGGTAGCACTAAAATCACACCTCATATACTCTGTTTTAGACCTATTAAGTCTAAAACCCTTTGACTCCAAAGCATATCCCCATGATTCTAACTTTTGGTTCACCCCTATCCTGCTCTCATCCACTAGCACCACATCATCCGCAAAGAGCATACACCAAGAAATGTCCTCATGTAAGTCTCGTGTGATCTCATCCATCACCAAAGTAAAAAGATAAGGGCTTAGAGCCAACCCCTGGTGAAGTCCTATATTAATTGAAAACTCATCAGTGTCTCCATCACTTGTTCGGACACTTGTCACGACATCCTTGTACATATCCTTAATGATGTTCATGTATTTTGTTGAGACTTTGTGCCTTTCCAATGCCCACCATATAACGTTCCTAGGCACTTTATCATAAGCTTTCTCTAGGTCAATGAAGACCATATGCAGATCTTTCTTCTGTTCTCTGCATCTCTCCATTAGTTGCCTTATTAAGAAAATTGCCTCCATAGTGCATCTCTCGGGCATGAACCCAAATTGGTTTCGGGTGACTCTCGTTGATCCTCGCAGACGGTGCTCAACAACCCTCTCCCATAGCTTTATTGTGTGGCTCATTAACTTGATCCCTCGATAGTTAGTACAACTTTGCACATCTCCCTTGTTCTTAAAGATCGGTACTAAAGTACTCCACCTTCACTTGTCAGGCATATTGTTTGATCGGAAGATGAGATTGAACAACTTGGTGAGCCAAACTATTGCTACATCCTCAAGACATCTCCACACTTCAATGGGAATCCCATCCGGACCCAACGCCTTACCTCCTTTCATCCTTTTCAAGGCCTCATTTAACTTGGATTCCTGAATCATTTTCATAAAGTGCCTATTTAGGTCATTGGAAGAGATATCCAACTCAATGGGTGAGCTTCCACTCTCTTCGTTTAAGAGTTTAGCGAAATACTCCCTCCATCTATCCTTGATCTTTTTATCATTTACTAACAGACGCTCTGCTTCATCTTTAATGCATTTAACTTGGGTGAGGTCCCTAGTTTTCCTCTTTCGGTTTTTGGTTATCTTATAGATGACTTTTTTTCCTTCTTTCATATCTAGTCGATGGTACAAGGCATCAAACATCTGACCTCTTGCCTCACTCACCGCTCGCTTTGCTGTCTTTTTTGCTATTTTATATTGCTCTATGTTGACCACACTCCTATCAAGGTATACTCGCTTAAAGCACTCTTTCTTCTCTTTGATAGCCTTCTGGACATTCTCGTTTCACCACCATGCGTCTTTGGCTTCACATCTGGCTCCTCTAGTCACACCAAGCTCCTCTGAGGCTATTTTTCTAATGCAAGCGGCCATCTTCAACCACATAACATTTGCATCATCTTCTGCCTGCCAAAGGGCCTTCTTGATAACCCTTTCTTTGAAAGTATGTGCTGCATCTTTCTTAAGCTTCCATCACTTTGTCATTTTCACCTTGATTTGCTTCCTCCGTAGAGAGTGCAACTGAAAGCAAAAGTCCACAACCACAAAGCCTATGCTGAGGTACCACACATTCTCCTAATATCACCTTACAGTCTAAGCAAGCATGTTTATCTTCCCTTCTTACTAAGATAAAATCAATCTGGCTACAGTGAGGACCACTCTGAAAGGTTACTAAATGAGAGGCTCTCTTTCTAAAACAGGGGTTCGCAACAAACAAATCGTAGGCCAAAGCAAAGTAAAACCTGCACATAATTTCACACAAATATACTAATGTGTCTATTAGTTGAAAAACACTATTTATGTTCTTCGGTAGGAAAATATTTGTACATAATGTACCGCTACAGATAAACATGGTTAGAAGAAAAATGACACTGCAAAACTGAAGCAATGAAAGGTCTTAAATATGTGCAAAAAACCATTAGCAGCACCATTTTATAGAAAAGCATGCCACTAATTCTAGCCACTATATCAACAAACAAATGCGCCTTGCAAACTTGATGTGACAAATATCCAATGCCTCACAACCAGCTTCCTACATGCTGCTGCTGCTGCTCCCAAGGCGTCACAAGCTGCATACAATTACAAAGCACTAATCATGCTACAGAAACAGTGCTCTAATCTGCCTGCGGCAGGATTGATGATGTGCCTACCAGGCAGATAAAAGTATTTACCCACATTATTCACACAATATAAAGATCATCTGATTCTTTTTCCTTCTGGTAAAGGGCATAGATAGTTTCATATTTGCCTTTTGCCCTTCCGTGTGCTGTCAGAAGTGCCTAAGTTATGGCTAATCTATTTATTCTATTCTAGATCAAAATCTATTTGGGTTCTCCAGTAAAACCTAGAAGTATATAAGAAATAAAACATGATGTAACTGTTTGATCCAGTTGAGGCACCCCTAGTAGACCGAAGACATATCCTGGATCCTTCCTGATTTCATTAAGAGCTTTGCATGGTTGGGCAACAAAAACCATGCCAGTGGAGGAGTGTCAATTCTAGGCTCCAAAAGTCCCAAATCAAACACGTTTTTCAGATGGTTAGGCATGACTAAAAAGGCCGAACATTCCCTCAGCCCTCCTGATCATACAGAAATAAGACTATTAACCAATACGACTACCGGGCAGTCTCCAGGCCCTTGACATACCAATGCCCTTTGATATTGCATGGCGAGCAGTGCGGCAATGAAAATTTCTGTGATAACAGAAGGGTACAATCTGATGAAATTGCTAGGTTTTACAACAGAAGCTTCCAGCAAAACAAAATCAATACATAATAAATGTTGTTAAAGTTTGAAAGGGAACACATTGCAGAACAACATGCAGTGACAACTCATAGTAATAAAAGAATAAAAATAGGAGCGGCGACAAATGTAAGGTTGAAACTTCAAAATGCTATAAAGGTAGTGTGAATTCAAAGTTAACGAGTGAACAATGCATTATTAAGTCTTGAAATAAGTTGTAGATTATACCTTTTGCTTGTTAAGCTTTGTGTACTTTTACAAATACCAAGGTTTCACTACGTATCAAGTTAATTCAAGACACCAGAGATGGAGTGAGGATGAAAAAACTTTGTAAAAGGATGACAACAATGTAAGTTCCTGTACCTATGCGTGAAACTCAGAAGAAAGTGAAACATCACAAAAAAAAAAAACAATTTCCATAGTGAAATTAGTAACTCCAAGCATGTGAGTTTCAATAACACAATAATTAGGTGAAGGTGCAAGTGTCCCCTATTAGAAAGGTGAAGATACATGAGGAGGAAAGGAGTCTGATGTGATGAATTACATACCTTATCTCCAATCTCAGGTACAAAAATCAGTGTAAATGCAGCCGTGAAACCTGACTTTGCTAGCATAGCTACAATAGCTGACGGCTTCCCTTTAAAGAAAACAGTAAAAGCTGATGCCAGGGCGCAGAGAAGTAAAACAGTACCAATAGATTGCAGATACTAGATCCTGAAAGTTGTTTTGCTCTATGATACACTGTAAGGGATCGGGGTTCAGTGTACATTGCACAAATATTTTAGCACAAAACAATTGTGTGAAATAAAGAGAAGGGGAGGGGGGGGGGGGCACTCACGGTTTGCTGGAATTTTCATTATCAGAATTATCTAGATGTTCTCCACCCCTTGTTGATTCATCTCCTTTATAGCTCCCAGAACCAACATTTACATTGGACATTTGCACCCTGATATCATGCCTCATTGGTTTCAACCATGATAACAACCTACATGTTCCTGTTTTAAAAAGTATGTCATTAAAATTATATTGTGATGGTCAGTCAAGATCTAACAAGGTAGCTATAGATTATACAAAATAAAGGATGGTTTAAGAAGCATTATGAAGGCCACACTGATGTTCCTACGCTGTGCTCTCCGTACACTGGTTAGTTACAGAACCCCATATTAACTGTCATTAGAAACTATATGAAATGTGAGAGCTTCTATGATGTCACCAGATGACAGTTGGATCCTAAGGCCCCATTGGAACAAATATGACTCAGACGTGTATGCCAATAGTAGTGGCCATTCATAAGCAAAAGTCTTATTGGCTTTACTAAGAAATAAAGCATTTACAGTAATTGTACATTCTATTGAATGTGAGCGATGGGTATGCATAAGACGATGCAGACATTAAGAAGAGTTGCTAACATGATTGTTTTTGTACAATCTGAAGTTTACAGCTGAAGCGGTCACAGCAGTCTAAAACCGTTGTAATATTCCTTAGGTCATACATGAATGTTGGAGTACATTCTGAATTTATTTCTCAAATATCTTCAAATGCTATACACCGAAAAAAAAGGCCGTATTGCAACAACCAAGAAACTCTTAACACGGGTCATATAGTTGAAGTACTTGCTGGCTGCGACCAAGCTATTCCACATTTCAACCGCCTCGATTTTTTTTCTTTGGTTCTCTACATTCATTGGGTCACATGAGCTTGGAGATTTACGGACTCAACCCAAATCTCAAGGCTTCATTTCTCGTCTCCAGTCCACAGTAGCCAGCAAAGTGAAAATCGAGCTATAATCCGCTTAGAAGAGGTGAAGCTAAACCTACTACTGATGGCACGGCTAAGGCAACGAGAACCCACATATAACAACTAGTTCATAGTAGTGGCAATAAGGAATGGAATTCAACTCTGACGGTAAGTAAGGAACTTTTGAAATTTTCAATAGCTTAGAAGGCATCGGTCTACTTTCTGATGGTAAACAAGAAATTTCATCTTTAATTTATCATTCAAACCGGGAAACCGCTCCTCACCGGATTGACAAAAACCGCTTCCAATTAAAAAAATCAAAACTTGAATGAAATTTGACAGAAACGCTATAGTAGACTAGACGATTTTTCTAGTTTGTCGACCGGTTTTTACAATTTTCACCGGTTTTGAACTTTTAAAATTTGAAACCCACCGGTTTCACCGGCTCACCCCTCGGTTCATTGGTATATCAACCGATTTTACCTTTTTGAATTTCCAAAAATTGGACATTTTAAAATTTTAAAAAAATTAAACTGAAAACCAGCTTACACTACAAGAAATCAATGGTTTAGCTACCATATCTTTAGGTACCAACTAGTTTGGTTACTAAATAGTTATTTTTAGTAACTAATGTCTTGTGTACTTGGTAACCTAAAGTCTAATGAGTAATCTACCAACTTTGAAGTGACTATTAGTGACCATACATTATACTTAACCTGGTGACTAATAACATGATGGGCCGTAGCAACCAAGACCCAATGGCCATTTTGTTAGCCTGCCTTATCCTCATCGCAGAATAAATAAGCAATGCCACGCAGCAGAGCGGGTGTGGCAGTGGTCAGAGCGGGTGCAGTGGTCCGGAGCAGAGTGGCGCGGCAGGCAGGGAAGAGCGGTGTGGGGTGACAGGCGGGAGCCAGGCGGCGCAGAGCGACGTGGTACGGCGGAGCAGCCGGTGAGGGAGGAGCAGACACATGGGGCGATGAACTGGATCGGTGTGGCGGCACAAGGCGACGTGGCCGGAGCATCGTGGTGCTAGGCAACGAGTTTTTTTGATTATTTAGGACTGCTTTCAAAATGTTAACGAAATAGTTGTTATTTTGGCGATGTCAATATTAATTGTGTTCGAAACCCATCGAAAGGAGTCCTAAATAATAATAAAAAAAACTCGCTAGGCAACAAGTCGGAGCTGCACTTCTACGAGGTGCTGGGCACCAAGCAGGTGGACGTCAGGCACCAACTCAATTGATTCCCCTTCTCCCACTAGTTTCAAGTACGAATTTCATCCTGCCCTTATTCCTTCATGATTTCCAATCTAATGCTCCTAGTTTCATGATTTGTTTGCTTAAGTGTTTTCCTGGTTATGAATTCTATTGAATGCACATTTGGCACAGAAATCAAATCTGTCACTTGTGTGGAAAATTCCATTAGGTTTTGTGATGAATTCAAATCAGCAGTATGAATTTTAATTTGTAAGCACTAGTAGTTGTTGTACTGTCCTGTAATTTTAGGAAAATTGAGCGCTAGTTCATAGATTTTGTGCTGATTGAGTATACTGGGACTTTGGTTATTTAATTCAGTAATTTAGACAGTTCAGTAACTTGTAAAATTACTGAACTTCAAATTTAAGCAGAACTGATTCACTATACCATCCTTCAGAAATTTCAGGAACATCAGTAACTTGTGAAATTGATTTAGAAATTTTTAATTTCAGGAACTTCAATAACTTGTAATTTCAGAAACTTCAGTTTAGAAATTGATACAATTTACAATTAACTTCAGTAACTTGTAATTTCAGTAACTTCAGTAATTTTAGGAACTTCAGTTGTTCTTTTTCTGTATCGCATATTGTAACCCTGAATAGTGAACCTGCCTGTGTGGCTGCCTTGCAGGACAGTTTTTCTAATCCCTTCTAATACCATATATCTGATTGTTCCAGCCTTATGATTGTGTCAACACTGCTTGCCAATTGACCCATTTAATTACATCTCGGTAGGACAGCCCACTGATGCAGGAATGATTAGCACTAGTCCGATTTCACCAAAAACCATGAAAACCGAGTGATCTTCATCGGTTTTGTAAATCATAGCCTTGCCATGACATATCATAATATCAACATCAATTCATTCATACAATCTATGTTGAAATTGATGATTAAATACATAGTAAATAACTTATATATTGAAATCCATGTAAAATGCATTCTTCTCCCGCAACTGCTTGTCCATCATATCAAACGAAGTGCAGTAGAGCAAACAAATACCCATTCACCATCTAGAGCAAAAGGAATCAAGTGTGATGTGTCATATCCTATTCCTGGAGTACTTGTATTTACCATACCAATCCCTAAATTAGTAGTTAGCATATATGTCAAATATAAAAAAAATATTACAAAATAGATAATTACAATCAAGAATTTAGGATACACTCAGCAAGAGGAGGATAAAACATCCTCAAACACTAGCAAGGCAAAAGATCTCTATGAGAAACTCCTCAAGAAACTCCATAGGGGCAAACTCGAGCGCAAGACAAAACACCTATAGTCAACATCGATCTCACGAGCTTCTTAGTTTAAACTTAGTTTAAATCTAAAATTTATAGAGATAAGTCTATATAACCCCTTAACCCCTCAACTATCAATGCTAGTCCACTTCATCCCCTAACTTTTAAAACCAGACTTTTAACATCCTAAACTATTTAAAACCGTTTAGATAACACTCTAGGTGGTTTTGAAGGTGGTTTCATTATTTATGGTCGTATATGTTAGTTTGGAATAGATCTATTTTACCCTCTCAAATACTAATACTAGTCTACTTCACCCCTGAAACTTTAAAATCAGATTTTTAACCTCCAAAGTGTTGAAAAAAGTCTAGATAATCATGTGCACTTTTTCAGAGGCGGTATTCATCCACAGTCCCGTATGTCAGTTTCTACCCCTCTTCTCTCCCTTATACTCATGCAGACACTTGACTTATCGTCACACGGTGTACGTCAGATTGAAGAGGGCTAGAAATTGTCGTGTAGCACTGTGGAAAGTAAAACTGCATTTGAAAATGCTCAGTGGGTTTTTAGATCGTTTTCAATATTTCAAGGGATTAAATATCTATTTCTAAAGTTTGGGGGTGAATAAACTATTATTGATAGTTGAGAGGGTAAAATAGACCTATTCTAAACTGACATATGAGACCATGAGTAGTGAAACCACCTTCAAAACCGCCCAGGGGTTTATCCAGATGATTTTCAATAGCTCAGGGAATTAAAAGTCCGGTTTCAAAGGTTAGGGGGTGAAGTGGTCAACATCGATAACAGAAGGGGTTATGTACACTTTTACCAAATTTACATAATTATACTCCCTCTATTTAAGAATTTACTTCAAACGTTGTTTATAATCACTGCTGCTCAAATTTTTTATTAGAATGACATGATTTTTGATTGGAGTGGTATATGTAAAAATTATCATGAAATAAATTTATAAATTTACTATTAACAAAATTTATTATCAATACCACCTTATTTAACATCGACGGAAAAAAATAATTCTATAATGTTGATACTATATTAATTTTTATCTCTTTAAAGCATCATCGATATTTTAGAGAGAATATCTTTCTGTAAAAGTTTTTTTTATATCTTTTAGTGTAGCTATATATATATAACTTGGCATATATTACTTTTTACTTATATACTTTCAAACCGATAGTCTTCTTACTATAACAAATTGTAATAGATAATTTGTATATTGTATATACAAAAACTATAATATGTTTTATTTTGTATAATAGTTTTAAAGTTCTTGGAAATATTTAACTAGATCTAGTGTTATGTAATAAAATAATATATATTTGGAAAACATGTGTAATGAAAATATATGTTTTAAAATAAATGATTCTTTCTCTCTGTATTTTTGCACAAGTTTGTAAATTTTACATTAAAATAATATGTGATTAATATAATATGTATTACATCATACATATAGTCTTCTTGCTATAGCAATTCCATTTCAATTAAAAAAATCTGGGTGTGGATTCCTGCAAGGAAACACTGAACGCAAGGGTATTTCGCGGCTTCTTTCGGCCTCCACAACTCAACAGCTTGATCGTAGATATACAGGGGCGCCCCCACTATGGCAAAAGTCTACATCCACCACCTCTGTTTCATTATCCTCCGAGTGTATTTCGTTGACTTCGCTGCCGTAGCAATCCATGTAACTGGAGACGTTAAGAGATTTGAGGCGGGATACACATGGTAGGATTCCACCGTGTCTGTAGTGGAGGGTATTCTGTGATTTCGAGTATCGTAAGTTAGGAGAGAATGATGGAGGGAAAAAAGGTATGTATGTTGGGGATTTGCATCCAGAGCACATAATGATTATATATATCCTAGACTTCAAATCAACATATAAGAAGATACTAATTTTGTCACAGAGGGGATCAATGTGATCGGTGTCTGTTATTTTTTTAACAAACCTGACATTTTTTCTTATGAGATCGAATATATTTTCTTCTGGGATGAGCATGGCGGGCATATGCTTCGAAAATCTGGCAGACTTATCTCAAGAGCAAAGACACGAGCAGCCTTTGTTTGCCACTTAGGTGCTGTGCTATCATAAGTTCAAAACAAATATTTCTTATGATGAATATAATATCAACTATATATTATGAAAGTATTTCTTATGATGAATATAAAAGTACAAATATGTTGTTAAAGCTAATTGAATTATTAGTCTATGTTAGATCACACAAACCCTAAACGTAATTTTTGTAGGACGGAGGTAGTATGTATACATTTTCTACTTTTTTTCAATTTGGGTCCAGACTTTAATGGCGACAAACCCGGATATATCATCATCAAAGTGTACAAGGAGCTTCTGTACAAGGTGCGATTGTGCATCGAATGTGTTCCTCGCCATGCATATGTCATCCACACAATTGTAGCTGGAGACTCTGGCTACGCTGTTTCCTCATTCTTCACAGGTGGAAGGTGTTTATTGATTGCTACAAGAGGGACATGGAGAGAGCTTGTGTTTGTATCTTGGCTTGGACCTCAAACCCATATGTGTGATCGTGAGAACAGGCACGGTTAAGCTGGAGGAGCCTTTTGTCGATGAGGATTACTGGTATCTGATGCGGTTTCAGAGCTTGGCATTGAAGCCTTTCCACCGAGACGCATAGGCCACCTGGCAAGGTTGCGGGCGTACCAAGTGTAACGTTGATACATTTAGAAGAAGTCATCGATTTTAATCCATTGCCGGACGAAGATGTCTAGGGTAATTGAGACTTGGACTCATCGGATTCTGTTGAAGCTTGGCCACAGAATCATGATTTTACTTGGTTCCTGGGTGCAGTTGATCGACTTTGGGTAGTTGTCATGCTCTGCTACGTATCGGTGTAACCATAAATGGCATCTCTAGTACGTGTTAGGTATAAAAACTTATTATTATTTTAGCAGCGGAAGTGTGGTTTGTTCTTTTGGTTGGGTTGATGCCACTCTGTATCTTAAAACGATGTAAGCACTATTTATATAGACAGTTTTACGATCTGCCAGCATTAATGATTTGTTGCATCACAGATCAAACAGACTATGGACAAGAAAGAGATTTGTATACAGAAGAAGGAATCTGAAACGAAACATGCATTCACAGATCGAACAGACTACCGATCAAACATTTCGCATGGATGTGGTGGTATGAACTTCGGCATGAAAAACCACAACTATGGGGTGAACAACTACAGCTACGGGATCATCAACATGATCTGCACCGTGACGGACGCTTTCCAAGCCTCCACCGGGGAAAAAGTTATGCGGCACCAGTGCCACGTACAACTGGATATTTAATATTAGTTTCCACATTACCATGTGTAGTTAATATTTTTTTTGAAATCTCTGTGTAGTTAATATTAGTACCAATAACTAATGTTGAGACCCAGTGCCACATAGCACCGGTGTCACATAATTTTTTCCCAACACTGAGGGCATTTAGGGTGTGATGGAGGTCATTATTATAGACTAAAATCACAAAACGACTCCATGTAGAATAATGATTCCTTAAACTAAACCAATGGCTGGCGGCCGAGCCAACTGAGATATGTGGAGAGAAAATTCTCGGTCCCTGAACAAAATTTTTTTGGCCCATCTATATCTTGCAAGGATATAGAGGGAGTTATCCATACAGAAATTGGCCGGTTAAGCCATGGATGGGCAAGCTGCACGCCACCAAGACTCAAGTTCCTCGGTCTTAAAATTCCAAATGCCAACCTCCCGATAACCATACATGTTTATGAAGATATTTTCCGACGAATCATCCGTAGTATAGACACAATTTGGCTTGAACATCGGAAAGTCCTTCGTCAAAACAAGTATTGGAGAATTAAAACCGATAGAAACAGCATGCCCTTGTAGTGCCGAGCTGTTAACCTTCACGAGCTCCTGACCACTGATATCAACCTTGCATAGCTCAATGTAATCTCTGTGTGACTCATGTCCCGGATCGATGAGTTCATCGGTAAAATCTGCAGGAACTTGTACTGGGTTGTCATAAGTCGCGTATGTGGATCTCCACACCTGCAACATACCTCCCCATGGAGCGAAGATGAGGGATGGGAGTGGACCTTCGCACTGCCTGCCTCCTTCGAAAACCTTGTGCATGACCGGCTAATCACTTTCTGTTAGCAGATAGATCAAAAGGAACATGAGATTTACGTGGAAAACCCTTCGATGTGAAGGAAAAAACCACAGGAGATAAATTTTATTATTGGTTCTGTTTTACAAGTACAAGGAGTGCTTTATATAGGTAAGACCCCAACAGATTATTGAGGCATATCCCAACAAACTAACAAACTAACAAATCTCCCCTTGACTCAAAATCTCTAAGACATTGTCTCCAAAACCCATAAAGGTATCCAGCACCATGAACACCAACTAAACACAAGCAATGCTTGAACTTAGTATTTGAAAGTGGCTTTGCGAGCATATTTGCAGGATTGTCAGCGGTGTATATCTTCTTTACAGAAATCAGCCCTTGAGCAACAGTATCACTAATAAAATGGTACTTAGACATAAATGTGTTTTGTCTTGGTGTGAAACATGTCATTCTTGGTCAAATAAATTGCACTCTGGCTATCACAATAAACAGCATTAAGCTCATGTGGAATACCAAGTTCAGAAACCAAACCTCTCAACCAAATAGCTTCCTTTACATCTTCTGTAGCTGAAATATATTCTGCTTCAGTAGTAGAAAGAGCTATAACATACTGAAGAGAAGCTTTCCAACTTACAGCTGAACCACATAAAGAGAAAACATAACCAGAAATTGGCCTTCTTTTATCAAGATCACTAGCATAATCAGAATCAACAAATCCTAGAACACCATCCGCTTTATTTTTTTCAAACATCAAACCAAAATTAGAAGTTCCTTTCCGGTAGCGAAGAATCCATTTAACTGTATTCCAATGTTCTTTTCCAAGATTGTGCATAAATCTACAAACCACACTGACAGCATGAGATAAATCAGGTCGAGTGCAAATCATAGCATACATGAGATACCATCCGCACTAGCATAGGGAACACGGGACATGCAGTCTTTTTCTTCTTCACTAACAGGACACTATCTTGAAGATATTTTAAAATGCGAAGCAAAAGGTGTAGAAATAGACTTGCAATTGCTAAGGTTGTATCTACCAAGTATCTTTTCAATATATCCTTTTTGAGATAGAAATAATTTACCAGCCTTGCGATCACGCTGAATTTCCATACCAAGAATTTTCTTTGCACAACCAAGATCTTTCATATCAAATTCATGACTAAGTTGAGCCTTTAATTCAACGATCAATGACTTGTCATGAGAAGCAATGAGCATATCATCAACATATAGCAGCAAATAAACAAAACGTCCTCCAAGGAATTTTTTGAAGTACACACAATTATCATAATTGCTACGAGAATAACCATGTGCAAGCATAAAGGAATCAAACCTTTTGTACCACTGCCTTGGAGCTTGTTTTAAGCCACAAAGAGATTTCTGCAATCGACAAACTAAGTTTTCCTTTCCAGGAGCAAGAAATCCTTCAGGTTGTGTCATAAAAAATCTCCTCTTCTAAATCTCCATGTAAGAAAGCAGTTTTAACATCTAGTTGCTCTAATTTCAAATCATAGAAAGCAGCAACAGCAAGCATAATTGAATGGATGTGTGGCGAACAACAGGTGAAAATACTTCACTGAAATCAATACCTTCTCTTTACTCAAAGCCTTTTACCACTAAGCGGGCTTTCCATCTTGCTAGTTCAACATCTGGAATACCTTCCTTCTTCTCATAAATCCACTTGCACTTTAAAGTTTTCTTATCATTAGGAAGCTTTGTCAAAACCCATGTACTATTTTTATCAAGGCTCTCAATTTCTTCATTCATAGCTGTTAACCAGTTAGAAGAATTTTCACATGAGATAGCTTCTGAATGAGAAGAAGGTTCAATGATATTATTTATATCTTGTGCAACAAGAAGAGCATAATTAGCCATAGCATCAGTATCACAAAATCTAGGAGGTAATCTGATTTCCATTCTATGTCTATCTCGAGGAAGGCAATGATCATTAGAATGAGAAGATTGTAAATCTGAATTAGATTGTCCGCTAGGTATAACTACAGAACCGGTATTAAAAGTAGGTAAAACTACTTCAAATTCTGCAGTTTCTGTAGCAGAGTCGATTTCAGAAAGACTGCACTCATCATCACTACCACATGAGACCATAACATCTTCATTAAAGGTAACATCACGACTTTATATGAGAATCAGAACACCATAAATGATATCCTTTGACATCAGATCCATAGCCAACAAATATGCATTTTTTATCTCTAGGATCTAATTTTCCAGTATTTGAATGAGCATAAGCAGGACAACCAAAAATTTTCAGATTACAATAATCAACTGGTTTACCTGACCAAACCTCTTCTGGAATCTAAAAATCAATAGCAGAGTTTGGAGACCGATTAATCAAGTAACAAGCCATAGAAGCAGCTTCAGCCCATAAAATACGGTTCTTCCATAGACCTGCATTTGAGAGCATGCAGCGGGTACACTCAAAAATAGTGCGATTCATCCTTTCTGCAACACCATTTTGTTGAGGAGTTCCTGGAACAGTCAAGTGTCTTGCAATACCATGAGTAGCACAGTATTTATCAAACTCATCATTACAAAATTCCAATCCATTATCAGTTCTAAGTTTTTTTATTTTTCTGCCAGTTTGATTTTCAACAAAATATTTCCACTTCTGAAAGGCTGAAAAAGCTTCATTTTTATGCTTTAAGAAATAAGCCCAAACTTTGAGAGAAAAATCATCAATGAAAGTGATCGTATACTGACAACCACTAATAGAGCGGAACTTAGACTTGCCCCAAAGATCAGAATGAACATAATCAATAATGTCTTTGGTTTGATGAGTAGCAGTGCTAAAACTAACCCTCTTCTCCTTGCCAAAAACACAATGCTTACAAAAATCATGTTTGCCAATATTATTTAAATGACTTTTCTTGCTAAGAAGATGCATACCTTTCTCACTCATATGACCCAAGCGCATATGCCACTTAGTGTTGTGAGAATCTGAAGCAATAGTAGAAATAGCTGCAGTACCTGTAACTGTGGATCCTTGCAAGTGATACATGCCATTAATTCTGTTGCCTTTCATAACAACTAGGTTGCCTTTCAGAATCTTAAGAACACCTTCATCACCAATAAATTTATATCCCAAAGATTCTATGGTGCCCAAAGAAATAAGATTCCTTTTCATTCTGGGAACATGTCTAACTTTTGTAAAGGTTTTTGATAGTGCCATCATGAGTTTTAATTTGAATAGAACAAATTCCAGCAATTTCAAGAGGGGACACAACAACAACAACATCACCACTACTAACAGAAGAATAAGCAGAGAACCAATCCTTGTGCGGGCATATATGAAAAGTACAAGCAGAATCAAGGATCCAAAAGTTCTATTATTCGAATTAGCAGTGACAACAGCCTCTCCATTAGAATCAGTTTCAACAAAACTAGCCTCAGCAGATTTTTCTTTTTGAGAATTAGCCATCCTTTGTTCCTTCTTTTTTAATTTTAAGCCGTCCGAAATTTTATGATTATTTTTCTTGCAGTATCAACAAACGAGTTTGGATGAATCTCTTGATTTTGACCTAGATTTAGATTTTGAATGACTATCTTTATTTGAAGATCTACCTCTAACCATTAAACCTTCACCTTTATCTTGAGAACGAGTGTCAAAATTAAATTTCTCCTTAGACAGTAGATGTGACTTAACATTCTCGATATTAAAGGAATCATGGTTGCTATAGAGCATGATCTCTTTAAAATGCTTAAAGGTAGCAAGCAATGAGACCACTAACAGAATAGCTTGATCCTCATCTTCAATTTTAACATCTAATTTCTAAAGGTCAATAATGAGAGAATTAAACTCATTGAGATGTGACTGAATTGGGGTAGCTTCTGCCATGCGAATCATATACAAACGCTCTTTGAGGTGCAATTTGTTGGCGAGACTTTTCTTTATGTACAACTCATCTAATTTTTTCCAGAGATCAGCAGTTGTAGTCTCATTGATCACTTCATGTAGAACATCTATAGACAAGCCAAGTTGTATGGCAGAAAGTGCTTTTTGATCCAACTCTTCCCAATCACCGGTAGACATAGCCGTAAGTTTTGCATCCAGTGCTTTGCGAACACCCAATTGTACGAGAACAGCTTTCATCTGAACCTGCCATATGGAAAAACTGTTTTTTCCATCGAATTTCTCAATGTCAAATTTGGACGACATTATCACAGAGAAGAAGCAGCACAAATATCACAGATGAAGAAAAATCGTGAAAAACTGGAACCAATCTCTTGCAACACGGAACCAATCTCCAACTTGGACAGCAGCAACAACAATAAAAAAAATTTGGAGAATCGATGAGCAGCAGTGGCAGCAGTGTTATCTCTTTGGATCGGAGCAGCAGGGGTCAGCGGTACTGGTTCTCGGGAGCTGCAGGCACGTGAAGTGAGGCTGCAGGAGCATCGGGTGTGTCGCGTAGGTGGGTTGCAGCCCGGGCGACGCTACAGGCGGGGCGCGGGTGAGCGCACAGGGCATGCACGAAGGCCGGGGCGTTGAGCGAGGCCACCGGAGTGCACATCGAGGTGGGCCACAGGCGTGCGCAGGTGGAGACCGATGGAGGGCCACAGGTGCGCGCAGGTGGAGACCGGTGGACTGAGGTGGCAGGCGTGAGGAGGAACGAGCGGCGGCGGCGAATAACAGATCTATTTTTTCTGAAACTTTTTGAAAATAGATCTAACTGGCTCTGATATCGAAACAGATCAAAAGGAACACGAGATTTACATGAAAAATCCTTTGATGTAAAGGAAAAACCACGGGAGACAAATCTTATTATTGGTTGTCGTTTACAGCTACAAGGAGTGCTTTACATAAGTAAGACTCCAACAGATTATTGAGACATATTCCAACAAACTAACACTTTCCAAATCCAGTGTGTAAATAGAGAAATTATAAGATAAAAGTTAGAACAACCCATCCTTATCATTGTACACCGCACTGAGATAGGCACGGGTCCATTGAAGATATTTACTTTTGTCGATGTTCGTCCAACGCTGGTCACCTAGCCGAGCAAAGGAGATCTCTCCAAACGGCCGGTGCAGGAGCAGGACAACGCAAGCAGCCCCTTTGGAAGGGCTGCAGGATAGGTACACCCGTTCCTACAGGAAAAGCCTCATCTCCCTTCAATTGTAGGCCATCGGAGATTCCGGACGCTCGAAATCTTCTACGTATAGATTGTACATTGGACTCCCCTGGTCATCGGAGAAGCTCTCGATGTGGTAAAGCTCCGTCACAGGCGGAAGCTCGACCTGCATGGCTGTGAGCGGGTTAACGAGATGGAGGTTAGACTCCTCGTCGGCGAAGAGGACCCAGCCGTGGCCTGACCCCAAGACGTAGCAGCTACGGAACGGGGGTCCCGGCAGACGGACCTTGAAGGCGGCGGCTGAGGAGGGGCTGTACAGCGTGGCCGTGTCCGCGTCGTCACCGGCACAAGAGTAGAGCAGGCACGGGGACGCGTCCTTGATTGGGATGTGTACACTGCAGACCGCAGAGTAGGCGGCGTACCATGACCTGCAGACAGCACCCGCGCGTAACAGGTCGGGGATGGGCAGCACTCTCATAACCAACGCCACCAGATCCTCAGGAAGTCCCGACCAGTTTGGGTAGGACTTGGCCGCCTCCATGGATTCCGGCGATGGTGGTGTTGGTTTCTGGAAACCTTAATTAGGCATGATGAGACGTATCTTGGTCAGTTGTTTTATAGGCCTGCTACGCACGGGATTTGTGGAAAGTTAGGCACAGGCCGGTTCGCTTCCGCGCAGGATCTTGGCCTCCGAGTCGGAGGACTCGCGCTGCATGCAGCGTGCGATGCAGCTGCCCGCCCATGTTCCGCGTCAGCCGCAGCTAGCGTTCCGTTGGTCTAGTTCAGGCTTTAGGTACTAGAAGTTTTTCAATACGAAAGATCAACAAACTATAGTTTTAAAAGTCAATGTCAAGTAAAATCATAATTTTAAAAATCTTAAGAAAACTACAAAATAGGTTATCTTTTTACCAATACCATGGTATTTAAAAACCATAAGTTTTATTACGTCCAAACACATTCTCGCTTTCTAAAACAAATGTTTTAGACAAAACCATAGTATTATTTTGAAACATCATAAAAACTTTGCATCCAAACAGAGCCTTAGTTGTGTTTTTTAGTCCTATTTAAAATACTTTACCGCTCTATGAAAGATGTGCAGGTAGTTGTTGTGTTTCTTAGTCCTATTTAAAATACAAGTCCCGATGCCTATGCTAATGCTATGGTTTAAAAAAAAATATTAACATTAACTTAAAAATAATATACGAATATTAAAATTTGAAGTTTCTCATTTTTCACCATAAATTAGCAGATGGATGGCAGCAGTGGAAAGCGATTTGACACACGACTCAAAATAAATTTGTTTTATTTTCTAACAACTTTCTTTATATCTCATATATTTGTTCCACGTAGTTGTATTTTGTTAACAAACAATAGTCCTTGTGGGTCTAATATATAGAAAATCTGGAAGAGTTCGTCTATTAAATTTGTAAAGGGTGTCTATGGAGAGATTTCATCCATCAGATTGTAAAAAGGGACAACTATGGGTGCATTTTTCCGTGAGTACGTAGTCTAAACTATCTTTGTTTAGGACATTTTGACATATGTACATAGAAAAAAATCTACACTTTTTAAGGAGTAGAGATACAGATTACTCCTTCTGATTTTAAAATATGATTGATATTGTTGATTTTTAACATCGCTGGCGTGAGAGTCTGGAGGAAGCAGGGGGCGGCGGCGGAGGACGCTCTTATAAACCCTAGCCCTGGGGAGTGGGCCGATGAGGAAGTGTGGGATGGAAGAGGGACGGGCTTGTATTTCGACCGTCTTTCTGGCCCATTTATAACTATCGTTCCGCTTTCAGGGAAAAGAAACAAACGTTGCGGCCTCAAATATATGAATTCGGTTTACTTCCATTTTTACAGATAGCACCTTAAGAGAACCGCCTATATAAATTGATTTATACAGGCAGTTCACAGCACCAAGGCTTGTGTTCCACATATCAAATTTCTTGAGGGATGGGGCAATAAAAGTGAGAATGATGTTTTTGCCTGTTATCCAAGAAAATAAACTGGAAACTGTTTGAGTGACACAGTGCACAAAATTTGGAGATGACACCATGTATCTGAAAAGGAAAGCTAACAGAGATTTTTTTTCATCTGAACAGTCTGTATTTTTTTCTGATATGTACACTAAGTCAGTACTTCAAAAAAAATTTCACAAGAACAGATTTACAATGTAAAAATGAATGAAGGAATTAAATATAGATGAATGTTGCTACAACAGGACTACAGTAATCTCTTCTTCAGTAATACCATGGCTGCAAACGCAAGCATCCTGAAGAAAGACCATAAATGAACAGAATCAATATAAAGAGACTGTAGCTCTGAATATCGAAACCACTGTTGAATAACAAGCCACAGCGAGGTATTAACCAAACTCCAGGGTATCTGCACGAAAAGTGAGATGTGCATTAGTTGCAGCGCAGAATTACAATAGGTAATTCGAAAAACAAACACTCTGCAGAACTTACTTCTTGGCATTTACAATTATGAAACCCTCCAATGCCCATTTGGAGTAACATAATCTCTTAAGAAATGTTGGAGTGCTCTTTTGAGTGGATAACAGCGTCAGAACAACTAGTATAAGTGCGGAACACAGCAGAAATAAAAGGTTTAGGATACATATTAAATCATGCAGAAGAATTTGTACGGAAGGGCTAATCAGCATATTACATACCAGTTGTGCTTAGCCAGGCCTGGTGTTGTCAACTGCGCCGCTTGGTACGTGGCACACTACGACATCGTCAGCTGCCGCTCGCATCAACGGTGACACGAGTGCACCGTCACGGCCTCTGCCGCCACCGCCGGTGGCCCATCTTCCCCGACCGGCTCCATGACTTCACACCATGCAGACACGTGCTAAGTCCGGCGTTGTTAAACATTAACAAGCTCAATCTTGTGGCTTCTAGTACACAGGCACCTCCTCCTGTCCCGAAGACATACAAGACGGCTCTCAAAGATCCTTAGTGGGCAGCTGCTATGCACGATGAGTATAATGCTCCCATCGCCAATGACACTTGGACTCTTATGCCTCCCCCGCCTGGTGCCAGAATAGTCTCTGACAAGTGGATTTTCAAGCACAAATTCCACTCTGACGGTTGTCTTGTTAGATACAAAGCTCGTTGGGTTGTTCGTGGTTTATCCCAACAACCAAGTGTTGATTTTGATGAAACTTTCAGTCCTGTGGTGAAGCCGTCAACTATCAGAGTGGTACTCTCTGTTGCTGCTTCTCGGCAGTGGCCAATAAGCCAACTCGATGTGAAGAAGTCTTCCTTCATGGTCATCTCGACATTTAGGAGCCGTTGCTAAAAAGCTGACTGCTTTTTGCAGTCTCCGAACTGTCCGGTGATTTTTGGTCTTCGACTGGCAGCAAACATCCTCTTTGAAATCTATTCCATACGACATCAGACTGTCCGGTAACCTTCTCTTTTGAACTCCCAGAGACACCGCTTCTGGACTACAACTCCTGGACTCACCGGACTATCCGGTCACTGAACCGATAGACTGTCTGGTGACTTCTCCTCTTGACTCCAGAGAGCACCTCTCTCAGGACTTCGAGCTCCCACACTCACTGAACTGTCCGATGACTCTCATCGGACTGGCTGGTGACCTCCTGTCTTCAGCTTCTAGAAAACAACCTTTCTGGACTCCTGGCTTCGACCCTCACCGGACTATCTGGTGACACCGACAGACTGTCTGGTGACCTCAACAGCTGCTGAAACTTGACTTCTTCAAGATCTTCACGCTTCCCGCTGCAACTCTTGACATCTTTAAGCTTTTTCAGATCACTCAAGTGCCTCAGAGAATCTGGAGCATCCGCACACCCTAATTTTTGTAAAACCGAGACGAGTGACCCGACCCCTCTTAATAGTACCGATGTTTCCTATAGACTCAAGGCCTAAAACTAAGTCACACGTGGCTCTAGATCATCCTTAGCCTTGGACAAGCTCCTCTGAGGAAAACACGTCGGGGTTCTGAACATCCTTAGAGCAACCAACTCGTAGAAGTGGAGAATAGTGTTGATGAACCTACATCCAACGAGTTAGTTTATAGTTTTCATTCAATCACCAAAATCATTCATACCTTTGAGGGGCTTCAATGGTCATGAAGCTAACACCAACCCTACTCAGGGTTTATAGGAAAAGTGGAGGAAAGTATCCAATATAGCCCATTATATAGAAAAATTATAGGAAAAGATATATTATCCATCACCGATAAAAATTCATATCCCATAGACACTACTGGTACTAAATTTTAATCCTTAGTATGCCATTTCACCATCCTCTTTGTGTTTTGGCTCTCTGTCAATCTTCAAAATTTGAAGATTTATCCCAATGGTCTTATCTCCCTCACTAGCAACTGATCCAGTACAGGTACTGAGCCCCGCTTCAATAGAGCTTATTATACTTGTTGGGAGTCCCAACATCTGGATTCCTCAGAAAGCCTTTATTGATGTGGCCCACTTTTAACTTGAAAGCAATGTTATTTTACCACTATCAGCCAATACTTTGTATTTTTTTCAGATTTGGAATGTGAGAAGAATAAAACTGCCCTATATATTTTGTTAAAGAAACATATTAATTGATTCTCTCTCCCCAATGGAGGATTAATTAATGCACTTCTGATCCTGAAGACCTGTCCTTTCTAGTTAATGATCTAGTCTACTGTAGATTGGACAGACCGCTGGACACACGTAAATCCATTTGTGCTATGCATCAGGATGCCTTTTATAGTACCGTCTTGATAGTTCCAAGTAGACCTAAAGCCCACGTTTTAGTGACCCAGCAGAGGATTTACTTCCGGGCTACATTGTGTTGCTTGGTGCTAGTCTTATGGACTCACTCTCTCTCTAGATCCAATACCAAGGCTGAGTACTGGGTCTTGTAGTCTACAGTATTGCGGAGTATCCAGCGTGTTAGAATTTTTGCCTTCTTGTCTCGGGCTGGTGCGCTAGCTTCGCTGCCCCAATGCCCATCTGGACTGCTTCCTGTGCCTCTACGGATGTCACGCCATCACGTACAACCATCATATACCTAGCTTTGGTGCTTTGATTGGCATCTATGTTAAAAGAAGCACGGATCAATGGGAAGCAGTAAAGTACTAAGGACAGTCTAGTGTAATAGATGCCTTGTTCTTTTTCAAATGGCTTGTTCTTTTCAGGTTAAAGTTAGTAGTGTTCCTTCTTTATGAAAATGATGCTGCTCGTCCTCTGTTCCAGAGGTTTGAATGGGTTGCCATGGAAGAAAAAAGGAAGAGGGGAGGGGGGGCCCAGGGTGGGGTGGTGAACCCGAACCAGGGTTTGTTCTTTTCAGCAATGATGCATTGCTTATCATACCCTGCTTTTTTTTAGTGTACTCAGAGCATCTACGGACAAGAGTGGCCCGCTCGCTCTTTATTCAGCGAAAAGAAAGAAATATAGGAAACACAATTAAGGTGCTTGCTAGGTGCTTTGCTTACCATCAATATAAAGCAGACAGAAGTTTGCAGCCACGCAAGGACAAGAAATGCTTGTGTTTCAATACTTACCACTAGCAGCTTTGTTCTTTAATTACCTCTAGAGAAAGTCATGGAGGCACAAGCTGGCAGCTACAAGCAAAGAATGACGTGATGATCACAAAAGTATCATATACTTGATGACCATATTTCGATAAAAATGTATAATTTAGCTGGACCTGCACCGACTGTTTTATTTGCTTCGGCTTTCTTCCCTATTGAGCATCTCATCTCGGTGTCATACAGGACTGCTCTTTGGCTTTGTCTACTACACTTCTATCTCTCTCCTACGAGTACCAATTCAAAGGTATGCCACTAAATTGCTTCCTTCGATCAAATATATAAGGAATTCCTGAGATGCATGTATAACATAATTGAATGCATTTCTACCCTGTGGGATAATATTAACTTCTACGATCAAATGTATAAGGAATTCCTGAGATGCATGTGTAACTTCTATTATTTATAACATAATTGTAGCGCATTCTATCCTGTGCGAATGTTGGGAGTTCTAAAATGGATTGGCCAATTGACAGGGTAAGGTCAAACTTAATCCCATACTTTGGGCACCGACTTGCCCCTATCTTTTAGGACGCTTCGGTCTCTAGCTGTGCTAGGCACCCGAATGTGGAGGACCATGAAGAACGGATATGACTGTCAGCACTTGCTTCCTACCTATAGTAACTTGTGGAGTACATAACAAAAAAGGGTGGTCACACACATCTTGCACTGGATTAGGGTCAGCCTACTAAGGGTTTAAAGTATAGGAAAAGTGGAGGAAAGTTTCCAATAGAGCCCTTTGTATAAGAAAATTATAGAAAAAGAAATATTATCTGTCACCAATAAAAATTCATGTCCCATATATACTACTGGTCCTAAATTTTAATACTTATTCTGCCATTACATGTGTGTGGTTTGGCCCTCCGACAATCTTGAAAAAGTCAAGATTTACCCCAATGGTCTTATCTCCCTCATTAGCAATTGATCCATTTCGGGTACTGAGTCCTGCTTCAATCAAGCTTATTACTCCCTCCGTCCATTTTTCTTGGGTGTATTAGGCCTTAGCACAAAGACCAAGTGAAAGAAACTGTGATTCGCTTTCTGCTGCATGCCGCCGTCTATCGCGTGATTACTGTGGTGATAATTAATTCTGCATGTGCATGGCTGGCCATCAACCCTGTTGCATGTGCGTTGCATGCATGCAATCCAACCTCTTTTGCATGCTGCGCTAGCTCGAACGATTCAAATGCCAGCTCATTGCATGCATCAATGAAATACGCCCATCTTTTCTGGACAATTCTGTTTCCCTAATACGCTCAACAAACATGGACGGAGGGAGTACTTTTTGGGAGTCCCAACATTTGGACTTCTCAGAAACGCCTTTATTGATGTGCTCTTTTGCACTTTTAAATTTAAAGCAATGCTAATTTGCCACTGTTGGCCAATACTTTGGTTTTTTTTTTTTTTTTGCTGCAGATTTGGCATTTGAAAACAATAAAACTGCAATATATATTTTGCTAAAGGAACATATTAATTGAATCAGTCTGTCACCCCAATGGAGGATTAATTAATGCACTTCTGATCCTGGAGACCTCTCCTTTCCAGTTAATTAATGATCTAGTCTACTACAAATTGGACAGATTGTAATCCACTTGGGCTACACACCAGGATGCCTTTTATAATACCACCCGATCAGTTCCGAGTAGACCTAGGGCCCACGTGCCAGTAACCCGGCATAGGATTTACTTTTAGGCTACATTACGTTCCTTGGTGTTAGTCTAGTTTTTTTTTTTTTTTTTTTTTTGCAACTATAGTGCTAATCTTGTTTATTGGTTGAGACTCACGGTCTCTCTAGATCCAGTACCAAGGCTGAGTACCAGGTCATGTGGTCTACAATATTGCTAAGTATCTAGTCCTGAAGCTTTATTTTCATGTTATTCTTGTGAGTTTGCCTACTGTGACAACCTCAGGGTAGGTGTCTCTCTCAGTTACCCAGTGTTACTCCCTTCAGTTCATTGGGCAGTGCATTTATTGGAGGTATCAATGTCACAAATATTTTCATATATTTTAGATCATGCCTGAATATCCGTTCAGCCTACCATGAAGCAATCGGAGCTTGGTTTGGGGAGGCATGGCTTTTGGTGTTAGAATATTTGGCTTCTTGTCTCGGGTTAGTGTGCTAGCTTCCTTGCCCCGAATGCCCGCCAGACAGTCTAGGGCTGCACCCTGCACCTCTACGCGTCTCACGCCATCACGTGAGCACGGATCAATGGAAGCAAATTTCTAAGGACATTCTAGTGTAATAGATGGATTTTTTAGGAGATTTGTTATAGTGCTTGAGAGATACTAGATGTACCTCCTCCTTCCTCAATTAATCTCAGTCATTAATTTTTAAAAAATGGTACTGAACTCACCATTTTTGGTACCAGTCCACAACTTAAAGTTCCTTTGACTAGATACCTTCTTATTTTTAACCATCAAATCTAAACAAATGGATGGTTGTGGTTAACTCGTAGAAGTGTAACACATCTCAATAGGTAGTAGTGTTCCTTCTTTATGAAAATGATGATCTTCATCCTTTGTTCCAAAGGATTTGTCACATCCGGTTTTAAGGCTAAAACCAATTGACCCTTTATGTGTGCTCAAGAATCAAGTTTCACACATAAAGTGACTCCATTAATGGTAAAACAGAACAATGTCTCGAATAAACTAAATTTAACCTATTACAAAAAGTGGCTAAGAGTCTTATAATTTATTACAAACCAAAGCAGCGAAAAACAAAATAAGCGTCTTGGGCTCCACAGGCAGATGACTGAAGTAGCTCGTCTAGACTTCAGCTCCAGGGTCTTCAATGTTCTCCCAGACTTCTCCTTCTACTGAGCAGCATTTATAAAGGCAAAGTTAAGTACAGAATGTACTCAGCAAGTGTGAGAAAATATTACATGTGGCAGTAAACAAGAAAAGGCAGCCTAGGTTTATTTTGCATAAAAGCAAATCATAGAGACACACATCCTAGTAAGCACCTACTTACTAAGTGAAAGACATCGCGCCTATAGATCAATACTGCCTACAGCTTACCCAGCTGTGGCACCAACATAAGAACCAATCACAGTATCCCACTGTGATCACCAACCAAACCCTACCAAATCCCACTAATCATGTGAGGGTCCATGCAATGCTCCTGACCATAAGCACGGTTGTCACGACAGTTTTAACTCTGCAAATGTTGTACACAATTCCCCATGAGAAGTGATTTCATCCCCCGTTTTCAGGTGGACTAAATAAATCTCCATTATGCCTGTGCTGGCCGAGCACTCGCACACTTCCTTTGGTGTAAGGGCCAAGAGATCACTTCAAGGCTTTTTCATAACTTCCTCCAGCTTGTACGTGCCCACTGAGGTTTCACCTAATAAGGCACTAACCGTAACCTTGGAAAGGCCCCCTCTTGTGCCAGATGGTTTCCAGGAGTAACTCTCCCTTCCCCACGCATCTCTCTTCAGGCGGATCTAGGCGTAACCCGCTTTCCCCGCTCTACCGGTTGGCACGCACAGAACTGGTCTCCACCACTTACTACGCCAGGCCATGCCCATTCTTGGCTCGTGGTTGTACGGTAACACATGAGTGGTCGCTCCACGAACCGGTCCTTAGATTTGGGAAGATAACATATGAAAAGACAGTGCCGGTAACCCCGCATACAGCCTTACACCAACCATATCACCCAAATCACTAATCTCTAGGTTGCAATTAAATAACCCATTAATCCTCGTGAAGCAAGTATGATAATAAGCCAAATTAATATCACCCATCTCGACAACAGCAAGCTAAGCATGTAATCTACCCAGCAAAAGGTAAACTAGGGCGACAAGGCATAATAAGGAAAACTAGGTGAACTCCTAATAGTAGGTGTGCATTCAATTTGACACGAGCATGCCATCTATAAGATAGAGGTTTTGTAAAATAGGCACAAAATGGTCAAAGACACTTGCCTTGCTGCTCCTGAAAATAGTATTCAACTGCTTCAAACTCCTGTTGCTGGAAATTCTCGTATTGCAGGTCTGGGACGAAGTTGCTTAATGCACGAGAGGACAAACAGTCAATCGAATGCAACAAAACAGACCAAGATCAGTCTGATTATGTCATGAATGCATAGGTTATTTCGAAGTTGCCTAATGTAATTTTAGAAAAGTTCAAGGGTTTAAATGTAAAATTATCATTAGGCAAGGACTAATTTATAATTAAAAATAAGTATAGGGGTTTTTCTGCAAAATTGTCATAATTAATTATAATTAAATTAATTATCAATTAATTATTATTAAATTAATTATCAACTAATTATTAAATTTATTTTTCAGGCTAATAATATTATTTAATTATTTTATTTATTAATTATCGAATTAATCTAAAGTTAATTAAATTAATTTCTTAATTTATTTTAATTAACCGGTCTTGCTGACGTCATGGTGAGGTCATGCTGACACAATAAAGGTTCGATTTATTTTTATTTAGAAAACATGGTTTAATCTGGGCCTTTGATTTCAATTTGAACGGATCTGTTTACTGGGGTGACATGGCTTAATCTGGTGCGTTGGATTTGGATCCAATGGATAAGGCAATTGGGGTGACGCGGTTTGATCTGGGCCTTTGGATGTGGATCGGGTGGCCGAGCTTTAAAAGGGGGTGGATCTAATGTGATCCGTCCGATTTAGATCGGACGGCTAGGGGCCTCGGTGCCCAAGGGGCCTGGCCGACCGGCGCAGCGGCACCATTGGCGCTCCGGTCGGAGCTTTGCCGGAGGGGGCTCCGGTGCATGGATTTCAACGGGAATAGACTCAAAACAAGGAGAGGAAAGAGGGGAACTCACCACGGGGGTTGGGCGCGGGCGGCGACGACCGAAAGCATGGTCGCGGCGGCGAGCTGCGATAGGGGAACTTCGGCAACGGTGCACAGCATCTGTGGGCGGTGGCGCACGATGAGAACCGGCTGGGCGGAGCGGTGCGGCACGGGGAAGCTCGACGCGGGGTCGCGAAGGGCTGGGCAACTTCGTACGGTGGAGCGACAGTGAGGGTGCGGGGGCTCGGGTTGGGGTGAGAGAGAGAGGCCGAGGTGGCGGTTTAAATAAGGGAGGAGGGGGCGGCCGAGTCGGGGCGGCGGTTGCGCGGTCTCGGGAACTC
>BCLF01000198.1:69725-80277 GCA_001602275.1 Zoysia japonica
CTGGCTTCACCTCTGCGCGCAATGGCATGGCTAGTTTGGGTTTGCTGCTAGCGGTGGTCGTATTAATTATTGGATTTGTCTCTTTTTTTTTGTTTTGCATTCAGATTTGCTAAACTGTACTGATATAATAGAGGTTTTACAATAGTCTCATACTAGTAGTTTTCTTATATGTCCTTGTGTCAACGGTAATCCCTCTATTTCTAAATTGTTGTCGCCCTTGACTTCTGTCATCAACTTTGACTATTCATCTTATTCAAAAAATTGTATGAATATCATATACTCCCTCGGTTCTTAAATTGATGTCGCCGTTGATTTCTAACATAAACTTTGACCATTTGTGTCATTCAAAAAATTTTGGTAAATATTATATATTTTGTTATAATTTAATTTATCATTAGAGTTATTTGAATAACAATTTAAAATTTTATACATTTAAACGAACTTTTTGAATAAGACGAATGATCAAAGTTGATGTTAGAAGTCAACAGCGACATCAAATTAGGAACGGAGAGAGTATTTTATTATAATTTACTTTATTAGTAAAGTTATTTGTATCACAAATTAAAATTTATACATTTGAATTAATTTTTTTAATAAGATGAATAATCAAAATTGATGTTAAAAGTTAGTGGTGACAACAATTTAGGAACAGAGAGAGCATAATATGAATGTTTGGTTCAAACCATGTGCGAATAGTAGTAACTCGATTGGATTCATAATCAAATTCCTGTCCAGAACATGATTAGGTTGTGCGATGCGTACCTTATATATCTGTGCATGAACAATGCAGGTTATCAAGGCTGACACGATCGATGAGGCCACTGAACGAATTCTTGATGAGCTGTGTTGCAAATTTACAGCTTTATTTTGTGTGGACTGAATGTGCTGTGTTGCTTGCTGTAAGACATGAATAAATAATGATGGATTATAGTTCCGTGTTGATTTGTTGCTTCATATTATTTTTGTAATACGCATATGAATGGTCTTGTTACAAATTTTGGCTTTTAGATTCTAATTGGGTGGAATAAGCAGCCAGTGAGATTATCCTCACAAGCAGCAACTTGTGAAGAACTTCTGGCTATAAACATCACTGTCATGATCAGAATATTGAACTCAATCGAGGAAGTTCCAATAAAAATAACGTAACTAGTTGAGCACCCCCACGCTTTGCTGCAGGAATATTTGGAAGACATTAAATTGCTAGATAATAAATAAAGAATAATGTAATACTATGATTTATTGTGACTGACTCATCCAAGTAAATTCAAGATGTTTGAGTAAATAGGAGATGTCTCTGGACCATGATTGATGTTGCATGTTGACTGATCGTAATATGTTATATAGTAGGAAAGGAAGACAGCAAAACAGAGAGAGAAAAAAAAGAAGGCAATCACGGATAACTGGAAACCTTAGATACAGATGAAGCCATGAATTTCTACACAAATCTGGTAACCAACCGTCGTTCCCACTTCCTCTTCCTTGTGCAGGGTAAGTTGAATTATTAGATCAAAATTGAAACATAGTGTAGCCAACTACTGAGACGAAGATTAAAAGTAATTTATGACAAATAGTCTAGTTGTGAATGACAAACAAAAGTAGAGAAACATACTCATAATATCTGCTTTTCACTGCCACATATGTAAATGAGCTTTGAGAACCACACGGAGGGTACATGGGCCACTTAACATGCTGCAGACAAGCATGTCAAGTAATATGTTGAAGTAGAGACTACGACATATTCTATATGAAATTGAAACTTTAATAGCAACTTCCTTTGAACGTTTAGTTAATCAATTCAGGCGTAAGCATCAGAATCAATTAATGAAGTAGAAAGTATTAACTGAAAGATAATTAATAGAGCAGCTAGTCAGCAGAGTGATTCAAGGATAGAAATTGTTAAAATAGTGGAACATATAGAATTTATGGACCAAAGAGTGACAAAAGTGAACATGTTATTAGAACTGAAGCAAATCTCAACTAAACCAAAAAAAAACAACTCCACTGCTTATTAAAAAAATTCAAAAGTATTTTATTATTTCCAAACAAATGATTAAAATTTAAGCATGGTAAAACAAAATTTTAAAATTCAAGCATGGTAAAACAAATTATTGCAAGAGAATCAGAATAACATGATAATAGCAGCACAGTTTTATACTGAAGGATACAATATTAAGCATTGATATACGAATAATGTTTTGTGTAACGTTTCACTGGATTCTGCAACTGATTTGAGGAACCTCAAGCTCTTCTCCAAGTTTAGCACTCATATTGGATACAATAAATCTAGAAGTAATAACGTTTCCCTGAACAGAAAATTCCAAATAGTTTTAGCAACAGGAAGACCGACAAAAGCGTTTAGATGTTAAATCATTGCTCACGTGAATATTGCTGCTCGAATATTCCATATCAACTGTCTTCATAAACCCAATAACCCCAGCCTTCGCAGCAACGTAATTAGCTTGTCCAGCATTGCCAGTTAGACCAAAAACTGATGAAATTGTCATATATGTTCAGTACCAGTACTATGATTTTGTTAACAGCACACAAACAAAGATAATGCATAAGATGAGAATTCAGAGGCAATAAATCTGACCTCAAACCGTAGCACAATTAGGAGTAGCAAGGTAATTGATGGTTCACATGTTAATTTGCATCAAAATAATTGCACTTGAATAGACTAATGTTCATGTATTTGGAGAAAGACAGACCAATACCTGAGCTCATCGAAGAAAAGAAACATTGCACACGCTTAAGAGTTCTTTACTTGAAGCCTTTAATTTCTTCTAATGATCTGATGCCAGCTTAAGAGAAAAGAAATTACTAATGCAAACTTGTGGGGATATGCAATCCGGCGAACAATAAGAAATATAGAAGTGCACGAATAGCAAGCTTTCCTGCTTGCTCGGGCTGTGGCTTTTGTGCGCCATTTGAAGAAGGGCGTGGGAAAACTCGCGGACAGGACACAATCAGGCGGCTGTGTGCGTCGGGTCTTTGTGCAGGACAGACTTTACTTGCACAGGGGCCCAAATCTGAAGATCGATGCTGGTGTACGCGGAGAAGGACATGTCAACGATGCCGCTCATGGTGCCGGCGGAGAGGCACGGTGCATCCGTGGTGTGCTCCTGATGCATGTCATCACCAGAGATAACGCAGATCTGGACGCATTCGTCGCTAGGAAGAGGAAGAAAGAGGAGGGGAGGCAGCTGCGATCCGAAGGTCGGATGGAGAAAGAGGAGGCCAAGATGGGGGACGAGCAGAGGCAGCGGCGTGGAGGCGAGACGCAGTTGGAGCCGGGGTAGGGGAGTGGAGGGCAGGCAGCCAGCGCTGGGGGTCAATGGAACTTGCTCGAAGACTCGAGGGAAGCGGATCAGTATCGAATGGCTGAAAACAAAGAACTGTAGTAGATCTATAACTTGAATGATAACAAGATATATGATATTTATCAAAAAATTTTAATAAAATAAATGATCAAAGTTGATGTTAGAAGTCAACGGTGATATCAATTTAAGAAAGAAAGGAGTATATAAATCCCACTACTACCATCTATTTCTGAAACCTTGTTACGTCATCCAAATAATTTCAAACATTGGATTTTCGGAATTGTTGATCTCGACCATCAATCTTCCTCACGCCCCCACCCCACCAACTGCCCATGCACCTGCCCTCCCTAGCCTGTCACCAACTCCCCACCACCTCCTTACCTCTCTGCCGGCCGCTCTAATCCCCGCGCCGGCCCATCTCCCCAGCCCACCACCGCCTCCTCACCTCTCCTCGCATCCACCACTGACCCCCATCCTCTCCCCGCTCACAACGCCGCCTCATCTCCTCGCGCGAGCCCCACCCCACCTCCCCTCCTCTTCCAGCCCGCGCCCACCGCCCACCCCCTCCTACATAGTGCCACCTGCCTCCGACATGGCCATCCCCCACGCAGCGGCCTCCCATGAAAGGTCAACCCCGAGCGACCGACGGACGGAGCGACTGCCACTGCGGGAGCTGTTTCATGTGAACTGCTAGGCTGCGGCCCGACAGGCGCGAGCGAGCGGGCGGCGGCGCGACAGGAGTGCGGCCAGCCAGCGGTGCATGGAGCAGCGGACAAGTGGCGGGCGGTGGGTGTGGCCGTGCAGGGACCAGCGGCTGGTTCTGCCGTGCGAAGACCGGCCAGCCAGGCGGTCATGGCCACTCGACACTGTCGGCGGGGTTGCGGCCTATTGGAGGAGGAAGCCGGACACTCGGGCGCAGATGCGGGCACATGCTGAAGGGCTAGGGTTCATGGTGCTGAACGGCAGCACATGGGTGTGATGACCTGGAGACCGCGGCCAGCCGGCCAAGGGCTCCTTGCCAGGAGCGCCAGCTGCTCTCAGTTGGCAGTCGCGGAAAGCCGGCCAAGATGCGCGCGAGGGCTGGCGCTAGCGACGTAGGATACGGCCGTGGTTCTTTGGCAGCTTGACTTTTTGTCAGTTCGGCAGCTCGGCTGATTGTATCTACCAGCAGGGCATTGAAGGAAGGTTGTTTAGACACAGCTCTGAGGTATTGTTTATCCTTCTATCAGAAAAGATCCTAGCTATCTTCAGATGTAATTGAAATTTCTTCGTAATGCTCAATTTGTTGTGCGGAGAAAAAAAATTTTTGACCCACCCTGAGTTTCAATCCTAGCTACACCACTACCTCCCATCCACCATAAATTCAGTCTATTTTGTTACTTGCAGATCTGCCAGTAAATTCGGATGCTTCCTGTCATATAAAAGTTTCAGACTTTTGAATTGTTTCAGTTCTGCGAAGTTAATTGTGGCATTTAAGGAATGAAATTTTGCCTGCTCAAACTAGTGCAAATAGTGAAGATGTAAAATGCATCTATATGAGCTTCAGTGGCACACATGCCCGAACCAGGTATACCCTTCCCTAATGCCAATATATTAGGCCAGCTCATATCTTAGTACAGTGGGTGCTGAAAACAATATATATACATTTGGCATAATAGTACAGTGGGTGCTGAAAACAATATATATACATTTTGCTAAAAGATTATAGGAAATGTACAATGACGTATTTAGACCAACAACTACAACTACTGCTATATATCAAGATAAGAAAACACTGCCAAGTGCCAAGAGCTTAAACCAACATAAACAGTAGCAGAATTTGTATGTTTGTATCATTTTACAATTCTGTAGCAATGCGCGGGGATGATTCATCCAACTACACTCTGAAGTATCTTCTCTGTTGTTAATACATGTAAGTGCATTAGTTAGTTTTCAATGAGGTTGAGTCAAAATCACTACATTTTTTTATCAAAATTAACATCTTTATGTCATTCTCTCAACTCCTTAGTTTTTGCTTAAGGATTTTGGGATCTTTATCTTTATGTCATTCTAACACTAATGGTCTGTTACATCTATACTCTTTCCTTCCTATTTCTAAATATCCTTACTTTTACTATTTTTCTCACATTCAAAAATGTTCCCATTCTCCTCGTGCAGGTACGTAGCTGATATTTCACTATGAAAGCATTAACCTAGAGACACATCTTTTGCTCATAGACTCTCAGAAGCAAGGTAAGGAAGCATAAATATAATTTGCATTATCTATAGAGTATTTAACTTAGTTTTTAAGGGAATTACAACAAGGGAAGTAATTATATATATATTAATAAAAGTACATCTGTTAGTGCTTAAGGGCATATGAACATTGAAAGATGCAGGTCTAACTTAGACAAAGCTTGGTAAATTGCAATATTTAACTTAATTAGAAGTCAATTTTTATATCATCATCTTACTATCCACAAGAGCTTCAGATCCATAGCAGATGACTTTTTTTTTAAAAAAAATCCCATCTGCACGGCTGCACCTCATGCATATTCCAACCCCTTCTTCCCTGAAGTATGCCTCTCTTCTTTTCTAGCAATGTGTTTACCATGTTTGCACTAATGGCGATCTGTCTATCGATTCTATAATTTTCAGGAAACAACAAAGTGAAAAGGGTGCTGCAGTTTTCCATTCGGTGCCCTTTGGGCAGAGGAATTTTGTAACCAAGACAAGATTGGGCTAATGGATGTAGATGGAGCTGATAACATGATTATTCAACCATTGTGACCACAGACAGTGAGAAACACCCCTTCGCGGATGTCAGTATTGGGACACCGGAATTGTTCCGGTTCTTGAATCTTAGCAACTTATCACCCTTTTCAGTACCCTCCTCAGTGTCAAAACTCTGAGCCTGAGATGTTTCAGGCCTCGCTACAGTTTTCCTGCAGCTTTCTCTTGCTGCTGTTTCCACCAAAGATAATGGCTAGTTCACAAAGATTTACCCGCTGTTAAAGAGGCAGAGACCTATGATGGCTATTGTTTCACCATCAGTACTTTTGTAACTATGATGGGGCATGCCAGGCTCATCATGGTATAGAAATTTGCCAGTTTCCACACTTTTGAAAGTGTGGGAATCGTGTATTTCTGTATGGATCTTTCTAATACTACAAAGCTTCTGTCATAGGATTCCTTCATAGTATGTTACTGCTTTTCAGTTCATGAATTTCTTTTGCCATAGTGTGGGAATCGTATTTTCATATGGATCTTTCTAATACTACAAAGCTTCTGTCACGGGATTCCTTCGTGTTATGCTACTGCTTTACAGTTCATGAATTTCTTTTGCCCCACGAGCTGATGCACCAAGTCAAATTTTTATTCATTTCTGTTACTAGGAAATCAGTGGTCCAGATGACAGCCTTCCCTTTTGGCATACCTTTCCTTCTACTCAGTGGTTGCTCAGAGTCACTCAGTCAGCGCACCGAGGTACTTTGACTGTTTCCTGTTTAACCATGTCGCTGTTGGTATGTGCTGTAGTTGTCGGTCTCTGAAATTTTAAGAGTTTACAAGGCAAAAAATCCCAGAAACTTTTGTTTGCTCAAGCCTTGAGTGATCATGTCTTCCCGGCCAGATGACCTGCTTGCATAGGACTAGGAGCATGTTATGCCTCTCTGAGGCTCCAGCAAGCAGGAACTGTTGTAGCCTCCAAAAAGAAACCACCTTAGTCAGTTCTTTGGATGCATCGAAAGTCTGAAGCTAACTTAGCAAAAGGAGGAAATGTAGCAGTAGCAAGTTTTGGGAAAGAGAATACCTTCAGCTCAGGATATTCTTTCAGCTTCAGGAGCTCTAAATATTATCCTCTATTGTGTGGCATGTTTTCTTTAGCAACTGCCTTGCATGGCTTCTCCAACTCTTTCAGCTATGAAACATCATTTTGAACTTATGTATCTACTTATAATTTTATAGGTTAAGTATTGTAACATCTCTCTAGAAATGGACACGGATCGGGTGCGATGGTAGTAGTAACCGCAACTTAAGCAGTCGCTCAATCACACCCATTCCTGTGCGATCGAACGGCGAGCGATTGAGTCCTAGTTCACTTCAGTTGAGCGGAGAAGGTTACTCTAATTTATTAAACAGTTAATTTTAAGAAATTCAAAAAACATTTTCTCACATTTACAAAGTTTCCTAAAATTGTTATATTTTTGTGTAGAGGCCCTCCGAGTTATTCCCAAAGTTTACTAAAGTTGTTCCGTTAATTCTCAAAGTTTCCAAAGTTGTTCCATTAACTCCTAAAATTTTCTAAAATTATTCTATTAGCTCCCAAAAGTTTTCAAAGTTGTTCCGTTAGATTCATCTCGTCGAGCTCTTTCTATAGGAGCCCTTCGAGCTATTCTCAAGTTTACTGAAGTTGTTCCTTTAATTCTCAAAGTTTACTAAGTTATTGTGTTAGTTTCTAAATTTTTTTAAAATTATTCTGTTAGTTCTTTACTAAAGTTATTCCGTTAGGTTAAGCTCGTCAAGCTCTTCGTGTAGAGGGTCTCTAATTTATTCTTAAAGTTTACTAAAGTTATTCCGTTAATTTCAAAAGTTTTCTAAATTGTTTTGTTAGTTCTCAAAATTTTCTAAAGTTATTCTGTTATTCTCAAAGTATCCCAAAGTTATTTTGTTTGATTTGTCTTGTCACACAAAATTTTGGAAAACTTTGGAGACTAACCGAAGAATTTTAGAAATTTTTTAAAAACTAACAAAACAATTTAAAAAAATTAAAAAACTAATTAAACAACTTTAGTAAACTTTAGAAATAATATCATCGCTGTCCCTTCCCACGCGTCCCCTCCCCTCCCCTGATCCCTCCTCCCTTGCCCTCCCAACAGCCCACGCGCCGCCTCTTCCGCCGTCTCCCACGGTACCGGCCGCCTCCGCTCCCACTACCTGCCTCAGCGGCACCGCCTCCCTTCTTCCTCCCCACCGGCGTTCGCAGCCGCACGTCGTCCCCTGCTCTTCTTCCCGCCCTAGCCATGCGCCTGCCCGTCCCAGCAACCCGCCAACGCTTCCCTTCCTCTTTCCCTCGCCAGCCCTAGCCGTGCACTGCTGCCTCCCTCCTTTCCCCACCCTGGCCGCCCCAGCAGCTCTGATTTTTTAATTTTTCAATTTTAATCGGATATTGGAGGCCACAGGTGACTTTTTTCGAAGAAAACAAACTTGGGGATTCTAGACTTTGTTCTATATTCGAGGTAACAACATAATGAAATCCATCTATGATCCTGATGATCCTATCATTATATGGAAACATGATTCATCTTTTTGAATTTTCATTATGTGTTCTTATGAGAGCAATTTCTTCAGATTTTATTGTCATTTGATTCACACATTCACGTCCAAGGACTAAGATAGATAGCAGGGTTTATTTGTTCTTTCATAGATAAGGATAAAAGAAACATAATTACTGTTTATGGTACCCTTCTTCTCTATGGAATTAAATTGCTATTTTCATTAGAAGAATTTTTTGATGTGTTGAAAGCCGTCCTAATTTTTGCATTCATTTAGTATTGCAACGGGACAAACATTTTTTGCTGCAATGATTGAGACAGTAATTGAAATTGTAGGCAGCTGGTGTCCAAATTCGTGTTCTTCAGATAATTGTTGATGGGCAGGTTGGTGACCATATTCAATTTCGTGTTCTTTCCTACTTTTTTTTTTCCACAG
Source organism: Zoysia japonica (assembly GCA_001602275.1). Lineage (NCBI taxonomy): Eukaryota > Viridiplantae > Streptophyta > Magnoliopsida > Poales > Poaceae > Zoysia > Zoysia japonica. Next base: position 78,734 of record BCLF01000198.1, read on the forward strand.
TTTGATTTGATTCGTTTGCTATGATAATCTGATTCACTCCCCTGCCCCATTTCATTTATCCTCGCTCCTCACTTTGGCACTGATACAATAGCTTCGGACCTCCGGCAGTGGTACCATGACACTGATAAAAAGGTACAGTCCCTCGCTTGTGCAGTGATGCTATATTGACCATTGCTGTACCGTTCGGCTTTATTTGAGTTTGAAATATATAACATCTCAACCTTCTTCATTATAGATTTTTCTACCAACTTGACCAGCCCTTGCCAACATCGATTGAAAACTTAACAACATTGCCTATCTTGTGAGTACTGAAGCCTATTCATTGTCTTACAGCATAACTTTTTCGTAGGTACTGTAAATTACCTAATTTATTTTCATAATTCCAGTCATATTGAAAAACAAATTAAATATCTGGGACCCTTAATTTGTTTTAAGATCTCTCTCTTCAAAATTTGTGTGCCCTCTTTAATATTGATTTATGTCTATTTCCTTTTTTGAGTAGCTACTTAATTGCCTTTTGCAATGAATGAAATTTCTGCATTATTTATATTAACTGTTCTACTTGACAAACAATATTTACCCTGATTCCAAGCCTGTGAAGTTACTGTAGTCATCCTATGTTTCTTCCCGTTATGCTGATTTTCATGCACTGGTGAAGGCCTCAGTATGCTAAGACAGGTTAATGTTACTTAATCACCTATTATCCGATCTGTAGAGTTTGAACAGGCATTTGTCGTATAGGACAAACATAAGTATTACAGAATTTATTTTCCTTTTTACTGTAGGAAAAAAAGATAATTGTCGTTTACACTGAAATTTTCAGTGACATTTAGAACCATTCCTGTCTATTTTAGCCCAGGTACTCTTAAACTAACCCTTATACAGTTAACAATTAATCTGTCTAAGATTTGGCCACCATTTTTTTTTGAAAAATGAATTCTTAACTAATTTTTATGGAGTTAAATAATTAATCTATCTAAGATTTGACCACCAGTTTTTTTTTTTAAAATGAAACAGCTTATGTTTATTTATTTGCACTTGATTCAATAATTTTAATGTTTTACTACAGGGACCGTGACCTGTTAGGCTACTGGCGTAAATGGTTGCTTCAAACTGTACAAGAAACATTAAGCAAGAACTCGAGAGCAATTTAGAATATCTTAAAAAAATGAATGGATTACAGCAAGAACATATTAGTAAGAATCTTAAAATCAGTATGATACTTGCACATATCATCCTCATGTAATATACCTGAATTCTGTTAGGCGCAACATTCGCATTGTGTTGGATGACACTCAGTGTTGAGAGTAACTCTCTTCATATTTCTTACTCACTACAATGGCATACCAACCTAAGGGGTTGGGGATACATATATATAGGCTTGGTGGGCAGCCAAGCATATGCTAAGATGCTAGTCTAAGATGCTAAAGCATAAAGCTGAAAAGCTAGTCTAAGATGCTAAAGCATAAAGCTGAAAAGCTAGTCTAAGATGCTAAAGCGAAAAGCTGAAAAGCTAGTCTAAGATGCTAAAGCGAAAAGCGTAA